>CAKAKR010059178.1:18187-51421 GCA_916700685.1 Adelosebastes latens
CCAGTTATTAAAGGCCGTAGTATTTATTATTACGCTGAAGCCCCTCCCAACTCTGTGACTGGGCTGTGGAGCTCCACACACACACACACACACACACACACACACACACACACACACACACACACACACACACACACACAGTCAAGTTGACGACAACTTGTTCCTGTAAGTAACATCAATACACCTGTTCAACAAGCATAAACATGATGTAACTGTTAAACATGTAGAAAAGCAATATTTCAGTCTACTCTGTCCGCAGTCTGTCATCTACCGCCGATATGTTTAAACAAGCACAGCACGCTAGCTCGGCGTATAGCAAATTGTAAACAAGTGTAAGTTATTTTGTTGATTTCTGAATGACTTTAGTTCCCTCTAGTAAGCAGTGATCAAGTGTACGTGTCCGGGGAGTTTATTGTGAAGGGTGGAACGGAAGCGGTGAAGCGGTGAGGCGCAGTTGTTGACAAGGTTGGAGCAATTAAGTTGTTGCTGTCTTGGTGCAGACTACGGAGCCTCTGAGTTATTATTTCATTACCTTCATAAAGTATAGGTGCAATGTAGGGATGTCACGAGAACCGATACTTCGGTACCAAGTCGATGCCAAAATTCTAAAAACGTGACGGTACTCGTTTTGTACAGTACCGAAGGTACCATACGATGCCTGCAGGGTCCGAAATTAATACCCGCCAATCGCCAACTGTGGCTGCTTCTGTCCTCTGCTCTCTGTGTTGGAGTTTGACACACACACACACACAACAGCGCCATGCAGCAGCGAGATGCAGAGATCCTTTATGTTCGAGAAGAGGATTCACTCGTGGGGTAAAAAACTGAACTGAACAAACTGAATTTCTATCTTTTGTTAGTTATTGCTAAATCTCTGAAAAGTGGTGTTTTTTTTTATTGAACTCTGGACTCTTTATTTCCGGTGAACGTTATTGGGATTTGCATTTGATTATCTTACACGCAACTCCCCAGATCCACTTAGTTTGAACCAATCCGACAGCATCCAATCAAGTTTCAGTAGAAAACCATGAAGAACTAACGTTACATTACTGAGCACCAGTTGGATCCAGTTACTCTGCTGTTAAAATGACGTCACACATTGACTTTGCTCGGCCGTCCGCCCATATACAGTATTAACGGCCACCCTAGTATATTTGTCGACCCATTTTATCACTTCTTGTTTTTATTTTTTTATCCGTCCGAGAGAATGATCTATGATCTATTAACTAGTAGACTAGTAGTGGCAGAATGCTGCCGGGTAGCGAATGGAGAGCTCTGCTCTGCTGGTGCAGCCTCGGGCTTCACTGTCTCAGCTGTCCGGGCTGGACGGACCCGCGGCGGAGCTGCGGAACTACGATACGGCAGCCCGACATGCTGCTGCACTCTGCTCACCCAGGACTGGATCCCGGTATGGGGGACGGACTGCAGCACGGGCTGCACGGCATGGAGGATGTTCCCACTGTAATGTAGGCCTTCTGGGTGCTGCCGCATCACCCCTCGTTGGACTGACAGGCTTCATCAACAAGCACAAGAGATACACATCAGATACAGATGAACATCGGCCCCTGCCATGACATGTGCCGATGAAGTGAACAAGGCAAATATCGTCCGACACCGATGTTTGGCCGATAAATCGGTGCATCCCTACTTTAGTTGGATGTATTGTACTTACAACCATGATTATTCCCCCGACTTTGCATTTAACGAACAGTGAAGTTTAGTAACTAACTAAAGTAGAATTTCTCTTATCTTTGTATCAGTTCCTCCACTACATCTCCTCTTCTTCCCTCCTTCTCTATTCAGAGCAATGTGCATAATCTGTGCCAGCAGTGCCAAAGCACCACAAACAACATTTACTGTCTTCCTTATGTCACAAGTCCTACTGTATCAATTCCTTCCAATTGGACTCGTTTCATCTCATTAGATGAATTACTGTGATGGCAGAGTACCAAGAGAGAAGGCAGAGAAAAATCAGCTGCAGACAGAAAACCTCTCTCTGATTCTCTCCGTCTTTCTCTCTCTCCTTCCCTCCATCCCTGCATCTCGCTGCTTGGGTATAAATATTTGATTTCCTCCTCCTCCTCTCATCATGTCGTACACAGATATTTTCAGCCGTCTACAGCCGTGCTCTCCATCTACAACTTAGAGATTTCAGTCAGACGACTCACAGCTGGAAGATTATAGAAATACATCCCTACACATTTATAGACACAAGCGTGTCGGCTCAGTATCTGTGTTTATTTGTGTATGTCTGCGTGTGGTGTTATTTCTGGAAAGTCATTTCTGTGGCACCCTCTGGCAGGAAGAAGACAACACCCCCCCCCACCCCACCTTCATCCCTTTCTCTTTTTTTCCTTCTCTCCCTCCACCTGCTCTTTTTCTCGCTCCAATTTCTCTTTCTCAATCTTTCATTTCCTTCACACACACACACACACACACACACACACACACACACACACACACACACACACACACACACACACACACACACACACACACACCAAGCTTTGGGGTACAGGTATTGCAGCTTCTCTTTTATCAGCATCACAAAGCTCATAGTCGGTATCTTTCCCCAACAGGATGCAACATTAATCTGCCATTGGCTCACCTGCTGAGAAATGTACTGACTAAAAATACTTCAGCAGATTAATCATTATGTCATGGATTATTTCAGCAAACAGTACTGCATTAGTTTGGGGTATGCAGATTGAGCTTTCATTCATTAAGCCATTTTTTTCAGTCAATCAGTAGGAAATTTGCTATGCACCGATCTAATACTGATATTGGATAATAATAATAATAATAATAATAATAATAATAATGTACTTTATTTGTCCCCTTTGGGGAAATTCATTGTTACTTTTTCTTGATTGACACACACACACACACACAGGCGCATGATGCATCAATGTAGAGAGATGTCAGAATGATGGGTCCGCCCCGAGCAGTTACTATAGGGGTTTGATGCTTTGCTCAATGGCACCTCGGCACAGGTGTAATAACAAAGTTTTATTGCACTTAGCAACGAGCGTAGCGTCAACTCGTCTCTCCACCGCGGCCTCTCTGATCAGCTGTTCACTGACTGCGCTGTGTGTGTGTGTGTGTGTGGGTGGGTGTTGGTGTGTGTGGAGCTCTGACACAGAAGCTGCGGCCGTGCGTTACGATTGATTGGTTCAATTTCGGCGAGGGCAGACCAGATTTTACTACGCATGAGTTGTACCCCGAGAGGCTGCAGCTTCAGCCCCGGAGCCCCGTATGTACGTAGTACCTATTATGCCCTGATATCGCGATCCAATTTTTCGTCTCGACGATGCATATCGTCACATTTTTATATCGCGATATTTCGTGGCACGATATTTCGTCACACCCCTAGTATCTGGACTGAAAAAGTGAGATTGGTGCATCCCTAAAAGTTGCATCAATATAATATAATATAATATAATACAATATAATATATATATATATATATATGGCTGTGGTTCTGAATATTTGTGCCATGCATTTCTACCTGCAAAACCACCACTGTAGTACTCCTGCTGGACTGTTACCATGGTTACAACTGTGATGATAAAACAGAATTGTTACTAGTTACTTCCAATGCAGTACTTCTACAGCGGTAGCCATGATGCCAGTTCTGCAAGAGTAGGCCTACTACAGCTGTAATATTTATATGGGACTGTTAGCCCAACATGTGTGCCATGCAAAACTACCACTGTAGTACTCCTGCTGAACTGTTACCATGGCTACCACTGTAATACTAATGCAGGATGAGACTGTTACCCCGGACTACCACTGCAGTACTGATGCAGATGGACGTAATTCACATACTGTATTAGACCTCAACCTCCTCTATGTAATCCTTTCAGACCTTTTTACATTATGCACATCGAACACACGCACACGCACGCGCACACGCACACACACGCACACACACACACACACACACACACACACACACACACACAATGTGTGGCAGTGAGTGGAGCTGATATGATTGATGAAGTCTTTTAGGGTAAGATAATCCCACTCAGTGGCTAATGGCTTACAACACCAGATGGGTTGCTACCACTCTCTCTCACTCTCTCTCAATCTCTCTCTCACACACACACATACACACACACACACACATAACACAACACACACACACACATAACACAACACGCACACACAAATACAGACACGAGTGCAATCAAAGACAACCACCGTAAAGGTCGCAGAGAACGAAGGAAAGTAATGTGAATTCAAGGACGGAGAGAGGGAAAGGGGCACACGTAGAAAGAGGGGCAATATGCTATTTGTGCTCAAAATGAACCCACTGAACTAGCTTGACAAAGAGGCACAGAGGATAATGATGTTCTGAAGCAGTCAGGAAGCTTTTACAAGCTCATAGAGCTACACGTACACTTTACAGTATGAAGTCCTAATAATAATATAACACAAACACTATATTTTGCAAAGACTTCTACGAATAATTTAAGGTGGTAGAGAGAAGTCGTACATTGCTACGAGCCGTCCGGTCCTTGTACAACCAAAGTGGGAGCTGTGTCCGTATACTTGGCAAAAGTCAGACATGTTTCCGGTGGGTGTTGGCGTCCGCCAGCGTTATCCCTTGTCACAGACTCTGTTTGTGATTTTCATGTACAGGATATCGAGGCACAGCTGGGGCGAGTGTCCGGTTTGGGGACATCAGATGCTCTTTGCAGATGATGTGGTTCTGTTGGCTCTTTCAGACCGTGACCTCCGGCGCGCACCGGGGCGGTTTGCAGCCGCGTGTGAAGCGGTCGGGATGAGAGTCAGTTGGGAGTGATCCGCTGCCCGTCGATCTACCCGTCGATCTACGTTCCGACCCTCACTTATGTTCGTGAGCTTTGGGTAGTGACCGAAAGAATGCGATCGCGGATACAAGCGGCCAAAATGAGCTTTCTTCGTAGGGTGGCTGTGCTCAGCCTCAGAGATAGGGTGATGAAATCAGACATTCGTAGGAAGCTTGGATTAGAGCCGCTGCTCCTTCGTGTCGAAAGGGGCCAGCTGAGGTGGTTCGAGCATCTGATCAGGATCCTCCTGGACGCCTCCTTTTGGAGGTTTTCCGGGCATGTCCAACTGGTAAGAGGCCCCGGGGTAGACCCAGAACACGCTGGAGAGATTATATATCTCCT
Source organism: Adelosebastes latens (assembly GCA_916700685.1). Classification (NCBI taxonomy): domain Eukaryota; kingdom Metazoa; phylum Chordata; class Actinopteri; order Perciformes; family Sebastidae; genus Adelosebastes; species Adelosebastes latens. The sequence continues at coordinate 23,344 of CAKAKR010059178.1, forward strand.
CTGGCCTTCCCCAGGAAGAGCTGGAAAATGTTGCCCCATGCTGCCCCCTCGACCCGACCCCCCCAGAAGATAATGGATGGAGATGAATCTAGAACAAATCTGATAACTTTCAAAGAATGTGCATCATCACTACTATTCAATGTCTTCATGTAGTCTGACCCTGAAAGACCTAGAGAGAACACCCGGCTGCATGAATTCTATTAGCGGCTTCAGCTGTATGAGTCTCTCCGTTCATGTGGATGTGGTGAACAAACAGGATTACACTTCAGGGATGAAAGATACAAGTGATTGGGTGAGTAGATTTTTAGTTGACTAACTCATGAGCTAATCCTTACTAATGAGGTGCAGGCTCGCTTCAAGCACAATGGGGATTGAATTTCACCATTATTCCTAATGCAACTTGTGTGAGTGTGTGTGTGTAAGATTTTACTGTTTTGGATTTGATGGACTTGTGAAACATTTCTCTATGTTTTGGCTGTGGAGCTCGTTGCTTAAAACTAACGGCCCTTCTAAACAGGATGTTAAAAGACAAGTGTATACGTTGATTTCCTCTTGTTCTCTCTGTCCTCGGTCTCTTTGTCTGAAACATCTTGCTTCCCCTAGCTCTCCTCCTCTCCTCTCTCCCAGACCACTGAGTTAATCTGATTAAACTAGCAGCTGTCTGCGATTCTGTAGCAACAATAGCAGCCTGCTAAGCAGCAGATTAGCATCATTACATCATGAATTATGCAAGCTACAGACACACAGCAAGAGAAGCTGGGAGACGACAATGTGTCAGTATATCATATCAGTATATCATACAATAATCAGTCAAATAATATGTGATGGAAGGAACCATGAGTAGAAGATAGGGAGAGAAGTTTATTTGTTTTATCCGGGCCAAAAGAAACGTCCTCATTGGTGATTCTGCTCGATATGAATTATTTTTCAACTCATAGTATTTCCGAGTGGTAAGTCATAGGGCCAGCTAACATAATTATTTGCCCAGACTAGAATTGTCAGGATTCTCCAAATCCACGATTCAGCCCTGACAGCTATGCCATTGTTAGACTAGGGAGTCTTGATTCGTACAGGTCAACAGATCATTGGTTTTATGTCCTTTCAAAATTCTTCTTTAAAAAGATGGGCTGGGCATGGTATTAAGTGTGATATTTTTTGGAATGTAACACACTAAGGCCATATGGTCAAATTTAAATAATTTATTTTAGGGCTGTCAATCGAATAAAATATCCAATCGTGGTTAATCGCATGATCGTTCGTAGTTAATCGCAATCAATCAAAAAATGTATCGCACAATTTTTATCAGTTCAAAAAGATTCGTCAAGTATTTAATACTACTATCAACATGGGAGTGGGCAAATATGCTGCTTTATGCAAATGTATGTATATATGTATTATTAGAAATCAGTTAAAGGTCCCATATTGTAAAAAGTGAGATTTTCAGGTCTTTTATATTATAAAGCAGGTTTAAGTGCTATATAAATACTGTTAAACTATCAAAACGCTCAATATACAGAGAAATACACACAGTCCGTATTCAGAAACTGAGCTTTTGAAACAAGCCGTCAGGATTTCTGTCCATTTGTGATGTCACAAATCTACAATATTTAGACCATTTCAAAGTTTTAAACGTAAACATTCTAAATGGGTCCCAGTTTATTTCCTGTTGCAGTGTATGTTAATGACATCAGCTGACATGAAGTAAACATGGACCCAAGCTGTTGCCTAGCAATGCAATTCTGTTGCAATTCCATTGAAATGTACTAAGACAGAGGGTAAATGCAGGTATATTCAAGCAGACAGTATGGGCAAAATAAAAGTTTTTTTAAACATTAAAGTATGTAAACATGTTCTAGTAGAAACCAAAAATACAAATATGAACCTGAAAATGAGCATGATATGGGCCCTTTAACAACACAAAACAAAGACATGACAGATGGCTGTCAAGAATGAGCTGCCAAGCTCAATTCTTAAGGCACCGTGTTTTAAGCCAACAAGTCCTTAATGTTCTCAGAGTAATAGAAAGTTTCAACCTCTACAGTTCTGTGTCAACTGAGCAAATTCTATCTGCTGATGAAGGCTGTGTAATACAGTGAAAAGCCAGTGAGTGGACCTTTTGTGGATATTTGTGCGTGCTGGGCCAGCAGGTTGAGGGTAGCGGATGCTAACAGACTCAACAAACCGATCCGCGAGGCCGGTGACGTTGTCCTGGTGGAGCTGGACTCTCTGATGGCGGTGTCGGAGAGGAGGACGCCGTCCAAGCTACGTGTCATCTCGGACAATGTCTCCCACCCACTCCATGATGTGCTGATAAAGCACGGGAGTACATTCAGTACCAGACTCATTCCACCGAGATGCACTGCAGAGCGCCGCAGGAAGTCATTCCTGACCGTGGCCATCAAACATTTCAACTCCTCCCTCAGAGTGTCACACACTGAGACAATAGACCGGACCACCTCGACTTATTTCATCCGTCAGCAGCTACAACTTCATCATTTCTTATTATTTGTACTTACAATACTGACTTAAGTGTACAATATTTTTTGCCATAATTCAACTGTGCAATACTCTGGCATAAATACTGCACTTATACTGTACATGTCATGAAATATTCGTATCTAATTCTTATTTATACTATTCTTTAATTTATATTTAACACACTTAATAGATCCCACTTCTCAGCATTTCTTTTAATTTTCTATTTACTTATTTACACTGTGTTCATATATTGTATGTGTTTTATGCACATATTTGTATATATTTCTTATATATCTAATTTCTTAATGTATTTACATTTCTCTACATACAATGTGTTATATATTATAGTATTATGTAAATAATTTATATTTGACATACTTCTTTATTTCTATTTTTCTTATATTTATTTAAGCTTATATATAAGAGCAACTGTAATGTCCCTATTTCCCCCCGGGGATCAATAAAGTGTTTATGATTCTAATTCTGAACTGCTGTTTCCAAGGTTAAGAATCAATTTTATAAAGCCTGACAGAATAAGGATTTATCCCTCCGACTGTGTTCTCCAATACTAGATATGGTCTCTATTCCATCTCTCTTTGTCTTCCTAGACAGCAGCATCTAATGAAGTAGACATGGGATGTCCCAGAAAGAAAAAAAATCACACAACACAGTGTACCCAGAGGGAGAACTGCATGAAAACAAGAAAAAAAAACAGGCAGGCAGACAATCATCAGGTGGCGTTGTGTATAAAGAATAAAACATGTTTGATGTGGAGAACAAGGATGTTCCCTGCAGCTGTGCACAGCCCCTGGCTCTCTCTCACACACCCACACACACACACACCAGCAGACAATGCTTGAAAGCAAAGAGGGACAGCCAACAGGTAGAGCAGCGTAGCATCGAGAAAGTCTATTTTCATCCCAAGCTGTTCTAGTTCCATTGAGTAGTTAAGAGGAAGAGGTGCAGGGGTTATGGTACATTGTTCTCCTCATTGCATCCCTCGGTCCGTTCCCAATCGTCTTACCTTTCTTGCTTATGATAATGCGGAGCAGCGGATTGGCTGACGAGACAGCTTTGTGGTAGTTGTCATCGTTGTTGATCGGAAGGAGGTCTCCGTGGACGTCGGCGTATCCCAGCAGCACGTCCACGCCAGGGATGCGATGGATGGTTTGGAGGAGGCGGTAGAACTCCTGGAAGCCACCCGGGCCGTTCCTCTTTAGAGCGAAGCGTCGGTATTCTGCCTCAAACTGAAGAAGACAATGAAACACAGACGTCAAGTGGTGCTTCCCCTCAGATGTTTCTCAGTTTAGGACGGCACGGGATCAACTTGTAATTGAATACACTGACAGCTGAGACTAACTAGATTACTATCGCTGTTTACAGTTTACAATATCATTTAAACATAATGTTTGAAATGTGCGTCTGGCGGCTGCCACTACTAACATCAAAGACATACAATCATAGAACACTGCAGTAATATCATGTGTCAGTTTTATCATGTATCCTGTCTCAGAGCAGCATTCTGTGAGCAGAAGGACAACGCTCACACGTTTACTGTGATACACCTGCTTTCAGGCGCGGTCTCACGCTACCCAAACACACCTCACGCCAAATAAGAGGGAAGCCACAAAGCCACTCCTTGATGAGGTATGTAGCTATAGGTTTAAAGGGTCAGTTTATTTCATCTGTGATGGTATCCATCCTGCAGATTTCATTATTATGATTTTATTTGTCTATCTGTCTTCTGATTTCTTCCTCCACCCCAACATAATAAAGGTGAATAGAAGTATTCCATTTGTGCTGCTCACAGTATTGAAAAAGCATTTTAAAAATTCAACAGCAACATCTCTTTCTGGAGTCAGTGCCAAATACAATAAAGGAAAATGGATAATCCGCAGGCTGCACTGTCTATTTTTATGGGGACTATTTTCTACTGAAGAAATAATCCCTATGAAAACTGTCTGAAGAAATCTCAGAGAGGGATATAAAGGATATCTAAAACCTGGAATAATAAACTGGTCCAATCCCAGTTAGCTCTGGTCCACAAGTGTCCTCAAGCAAGGCACTGAACCTCAAACCACAGCATGTATGCATAGGGAAAAAGAAGCTGCTTTAGACAAAAGTGTCTGCCAAATATGTTGTCATGTTGTAATACATGACATTTATAATGTAATAATGAAATAGCTTTCACCAATATTCAGTATTTATCTGGAGTCCTCTTCAGAGCATTTGTATCTATACTATCAAGCTAAAGTTATCAGATCCCATCCCTTGGTACTCCAGCCAAAATGTTAACTCAGCAGAAAGGTCAAAAACAAAAAAAACATCTCATATTGGAAAACAGGGCTGCAACATTATCGATTCATCTGCAGGTTATATTAATCATTTTGTCTATAAAATGTCCGAAAATAGTGAAAATTGCCTGATAAAATTGCCTACAGCCGAGGCCATGTTTTCAGATAGCTTGTTTTATCTGGCCAACAGTTCAAAACCCAAATGTATTCAGTTTACTATCATACTGTATATACGACAAAGAGATGCATCAAATCCTGACATTAGCAAAGCTTGAACCATTGATTGTTTGGCATTTTTATTAATCGATTATCAAAATAGTTGACGATTATTGTTTTCCTTTTTTCGGTGCAGCTCTATTTAGAAAGTTATAACAGTTTGACTGTGAATGTTTGTGTGCAAGGGACTGTTCGAAAACACCGATGGACAGTCAACTGTGAGGGTCTACATAGACTCCACCAGGTGAACTCTCTGGTTAGTCTCCCCTTTCTGGTTGAACATGTGCTACTCCATGAAACCACCTGCTGCGGTACTGGGCTGGATTGAAACCCTGGTGACTTCCAGGCCTCCAGGGCACGTGGTTGCACAATTCTTTACAACAACATTCTGAGAGAACACTGATGATAAATCACGCACGAAGTGGTCCTAAAATAACTTTACAATTAGTTAGTCAATAAAATACCAAACAACAAATTTCCAATATACAGTAAAATACAACTTTCCACAATCAAATACATAGTTTAGATCCAAATGATCAAAGTCTGTCTCATAGATAGTTACTTTACAGGTGAGTAGGGCAGGGTATTTTCAATGGTATTGACGATAACCTACCTGAATACTTTTTGTCAATGCCTTTTCATTACTTTGAGAAACATGATGTTAAATGCTGTCCAGCCCAAATTTGTCAAAATTTAGATTTAAATCAGGAACTACCAGATCAAAGAAAACGCAAGTATCTGGTCTAGGGATGGAACTGTTCAGGTAAAAAATCCGACACTTTCGGTTCGCTTCTAGTCACGTTTCGGAGCCGTGTATGAATTGTTCGGTTCATTTGAAGTAGGTTATGAGGCACATTGTGTGCTTTTTTTCATGTAGAGTTTGGCTCCCGTTTATTGTCACACTACAAATGGGGAACAGCCTCACAGTTTTTAGTCGAAAGGGCATGCGCAGAAAAAAAACAACTTCAAATAAAGTTATCGGGGAGGAAAAAACACAAGTGGACACGATAAAGTACAGTTAGAGGATCCACCAGCATCGTTACGCTCTGCTGTATGGGAGCATTACGGATTTAGTGTTACTTATGACAATGACGGAAAGAAAGTGGTAGATGAAACAGCGACTGTGTGAGAGCACTGTGCAACACGTCTGGCTTATGCTAGCGGCAATACTACAAATATGATGAACCATTTACGAAGACATCACCCCGGTGTGGCCGTCGATGGCGCAAGGAGGAGAGAGTCGGGTAGGAAAGAGCAACTCCTTCTCCACCCGCAGCAATTAAACAGCATGCAGATTCAGACAGAGCAAAAATCACAACTAAAGCATTGGGGAGGTTTATAGTGAAATATATGCAGCCTTATGCAGTCGTGGAGGATGCTGGATTTCAGCATATGATTAACGCATCGTTACTTGAGCCGCACTATACACTTAGGCAACACAGTAATTCCCGAACAGACACAATGACACAGAAATCTAACCGTATTCCTTTCCAAATACTGCACTTTTTGAGTGGAAAAACTAATCTTTCAATTAAGAGCTGAAAATCAGGGAATTGAGACATGTTATACTGTTCTTTTTTTTTTTTTTTGTTCTGGTTGAACTTATGCTTCAATTTATGTTGATAATTACATCATATTTATATGAAAATAACAAAGCTGCATTTTTTGTTTGCACTAATTACTGTAGAAGACCTATTCTTTCAGTTCAGATTTGTCATTGAAGAAGTGTTTATGTTCTTTATGTAAGACATACTTTTGTTAAAGGGGTGATATCGTGCTCATCTTCAGGTTCATACTTGTATTTAATGTTTCTAATAGAACATGTTTACATGCTGTAATGTTCAAAAAACACTTTATTTTAAAGTTAGGCCAGACTCGAATATATCATAGATCTGTATCCTGAGGCCAAGCCACTGTGCTTGTCATCAGGTTCAGTCAAAGGCACTTGCAGTAAATCAAGGAATTGACTTACACAGTTACATTTGGAGGAGAACGTTCTGCTTAGTTAAATCAAAAATACCATTGCTGGGCACCTACAGTAAGGGGTGGGTGGAGGCAGCTGTAGCAGCAGTTTTGGCAACAAGGTGTCAGCAGAGTAATAGTGAGAAGTGTCAAGTTCTAATGGCTATACGCTCTACACCTGTATAAATATGATTGGATGTTAGTAGTCAGCTGGTAAGCCAAGCAGCTGATGAATGAGCCACTGATGGTGAAGCATTACTGTAACTGAAACAGCTGATGCTAACCAGCTAATGCAAGAATGACTTCCATGCTCTGCATGAGCTAATGCAATGCTATGTTGAAAAAGACCAGCTTTCCAGCTGCATGCCAGCTGTGCAGCCAGCAGTAGACTATCAGATGTAGTAAATGATATAAAGCTAGCAAAACTCAGGTATTTTCTTTGTTTGAAAATATAATTAGTAATGCAATGCAATGCAATTTTCTTGGCCAATTCCGATTTGTTTAAGTCTGACCTGCCAATTCCGTTTCCTTTCTAAGAACTATAATTGACAGTAAGGTTGCAGACTAACTTTTTTTTTTTAAATAAAAAAATTAAATAAAAAAAGATCCTTTTACTTTGCTATTGTCATCTATAGTGGTTATTTGCATAAAAACACACAATTCAAATGATTAGGAAATAAATGGTTGTATTTTTATTCAAATATTTGCTTTGATTAAAATAAATCTTGGTATTAGTAGTTTTAATTATGTATTATAAGCTGCTTGAAGCTAGTGTTAGGAAGTTAAACAGGTCATATTCCTCTCTCTAATATCTATTTTATATTGCTGTGAAAACGTCTCCTTCAAACAACTGGATTTATTCAAGTTCCTCACCAAATACTACATTTTACAATATTACATTTAAACGCATCATGATAGCGTTATAATTCACCCAATACTCATTTTATGCCAACCGATCGGTGCATCTCTACTCTTAATCCTGGAAAACTGGCTACGCTTGAGTGGATGCAAAGGTGCCCAGGCAGGTGGATACCTTTCTGTATGGGCACTAGTCAGCTTTCTTTAATGTTTGTGGGCTGCAGCAGCTTTGGGGTTTATATTGTTTAAACATCTAAGTGTAGTCTGCCTCAGCGATGCTTTATTCTGCTGTTAATTCCATTAGAATTGTTAGGATATCTGATTTATGTAGCTTAACAATACTTATGCCACACTTTCACCAAAGCTTAAATTCATGTTCATGCGCACATCACAAATGTTTGCATACTGTATGTTAATAGTCAGTACAGGTATTCATCCACCTTATGCCAGTTTCAGACTACACGATATCAGCATGAAAATAGCCCGACGGACGTAAGGGCGTCGGGGACGAGTGTAGCGTATCAGAGTAGTTGGCAACCAACGGCGCATCTGGGCCGTCTCACGACGCCAAACATGGCAAAGTGAAAGAAGGAGGAATGATGTTTTGGTGCTGCAGGTGAAACTGTGAAACAGAGCAAAGGTCAGGGTTGTTTTTTTCTTCATTTAGGCTTTTCCGAACACAAGACAGCCAGTATCATACACACTGCTTCGGATATCATGGTTTGTTTACATTCTTGTTCCTGGAAAACATCACGCAGGTCGTGAAAGACAACCAGCAACGATTGGTGGATTGGACCAACGTGTATAGTCATGTCTTCGGCCAAGTCATGGCTAGAATTTATGACTCTATAATCACCTAATCTGACACAGTGACCATTTTAATATACAACAAATATAGTGTAACCCGGCATTAGTCGGACCTTTTGAACCGTGGTCAAGCTGGACCTGTTCTCCTGCTCATCTTGGTGAATCTAAAAGGCATCTTTCATCAACAGCTGTTAGCAGGACACACGCTGGTTCGTCCCTTCAGGTGATAAAATGTATCTATTGTTCTCTGGAGCTGGCAGGACAGGTACTGCGTGTGCGTTCCACATACAGCCTATAATTTGCAGGACACTGTGTGCACTCTCAAAGTGTTTCACAATTCCACATGCCTCATCACATTCTTGTGCACCATGCTCTTTAAAAATAGGTACACAGCCTTCTTTAAGGTATATTCTGGGCATGTTACTCACACAGCTCCATTCAACTTCTTCGGCCTCAATCACTGAACTCTCTCTGGGCATCAGTCCTCATCCAGAGATGCCTGGATGGTGGGATGCTATCAGTCACAGTAATTATTTAGTTACTTTTCCTTAAAGTGGAGATTCAGGCATAGCATTTAGTAATTGTAGTAGAGAGAGGCGTTTGGTGATGTTAGTGCAGAGACATGCTCATAATAGTTTTGACAAGGTGTGATTGTACCACACAAGAAACATGTTGTTTTGGGTGGGGAGCTGCATAACGCTAATTAAACCACTGGAAATATTTTAGTCTCCTTAAATGGATTATTATAGGGAAAGGCAGGTTCATTTAATTATGTAAATGGATTAACAGGACTATTGGTTAAACTCACTGTGTTGGTGCGCATTACACAAGTAAATAGAGACATTATTAATGCTACTGTGGAACAGTAGCAACCTGTGTAATTCAGATTATGATGAAAAAATATGAATCACTAGTGCGATGGGCTGCTGATTAGGCTGGGCGATATGACGATATATATCTTCAAACGATGTCAAAATGTCTATCGTTTATATTTGTTCTATATCGTTTTGTATCGTGATGTCGAAAAAACAGCGGACGAACTGTGTTACAGCAATATTTCGGTCATATGAACGATGCTTTATGTTCCTTGCATGTGGGAGCGGAGCTGGAGCGAACAGCTGTTTTGCTACCACGGAGATCGCACGACATGCAGAACCGTTCTCAGCCCCACCAAAACAAGAAGAGCTCTTAAGAAAGTCAGACAAGGACCAGAAAAACATCTTCTGCAAAGTTTGCCACACGCCGATCCCGACTACAGGTATATTTGGATAGCAGCCTATCCGTTATCCTCAACCAGCAGGACGTGCCTTTTTTCTTCTTCTTCACCTTTAAATGGACTACAGACTACGGTACACAGGAATGTGTTAACAGTGTTTTGTTTGTGGCCGCTTATGTAGGAACAGTATCTCCATTGTACGACATCGGTCAGCGGTTAACGGATAAATAAAGTAATCTATGGAGAGAAGCTGTGCACACCCCCAGATTACACAGGTAATAATTAAATGTATAACACACTGCATGTCCGTTATTTGAACATTGCAATGACACCAAATGTAAACAAAGTAGGTCTAAAACCAGCACGAAACACCATTGTCTACAGCTAACCTCGGCTATTATAACCAATGATATAATAATCTGTGAGGCTATTGAGGCTTTACATGCAGTTGATTCAGACCAAGATGTGTATGTATGTATACATTATTAATTATTAAATCGTTAATGACAGGTGGCCTTAAAGTCTGTCCTATAAAATGCATTTATCAGCTGTTTTTGATTCATATTACATTTGCTATCTCCTTTGTTTAGATAAGATATAGGCTAGGACTGTATTTATCTATTTCTTTCTATATAATAAAAAATGATCTGTTCGTTTTGCACTAAAGTTCTTAGTAAAATGAGAAAATACTTTGTACTTTTCATTTGTCAAGTATTCAATTCACACAGGAGTATACAAAAGTAGGTTTTACCATGTGGTTATTTCATATAGGATTTTTATTGAATTACAAGAAAACATGCTATATTGTGATATATATTGTTATCAAGATATAAAATCCTATCCTAACCTATATCGGGATAGATGATTTTTATTAACAATGTTGCAAAGCAACCTCAAGCAGTAAAAACACACACACACACACACACACACACACACACACATTCTTCACCCTGCTTTTGTCCCCTTGTTTTGTTTTTGTTCTTTATTTGTCTTTCTCTCTATAATATCTTTGAGTTTTTTTTAATATGTCCCTGCACATGTCTTTAGTTTTGTAATCACTTTATAATACAATATTATTATTATTTTTTTTATATCATGTTTTTGTCCAAATAATGAGACTATTAAACAGCGTAACTACGACTGTGTGCTGGAGGAAGGCAGGACTGGCTCTGCCTTCAATCACATCATTTCATCACAAATCAGACTTGACTTCAGTATGAGACTTGACTTGAAAATGGTGGATGGATTCCACTGATCAAACGCTAGAAAAACTGTGCGCTATAAACTGCTGCCACAGCAAGATGTACTAAGAAAATGATGCTGCGCAAATGTGCCTGATTTCAAAATATTTAATTCAGCCACCTCTCAACTCCACTTGAGAAAAAATATGACACTGTGTTCAACCTTATATAACTATAAATACAGGTATACCATAATTTACTGGCGAGCAAAGATTATGATGACAATTGTTGGACAGTTAAGTCTGTAACAATATATATATATATTTCATAATCATGGTCTTCAGCATGATTTCTGAAAATTGATATATTGATTTAGATTAGTACAACAGCTGTATGACAAAGTGAATGCAGACCTTCATTGCTCTTGGCTGAAACTAAACAGTGATCCTTTTGGAAGAGAGCGAGCAGGGGTCAGGAGGCCTTCACAGCCCTACCACCACTTCCAGTTTCAGTATGTATACGGCACGTCAAGAACAATACACTGAGTTAATGTCAATGACAGATAAATTATCCACTCTTCTTACAAGAGGTTTAGCACAGCACCGCTCTACAAAGCATTGTCACGCAGAACTACAGGTAGTCATGCAGGTTGCCTCTTGACAGTCGTATTTGAAACTGTTCTTGCTTAATATACAGCAGCTGGCTACACAGAGCTTACAGGTAAATATAGATTTACATGCTCCTCCGTGTAATATATAGTTAACAATACAATTGCAGTGCTGCGTAAGTGCCCTAAAGCTAAACATAACATGAGATGTTTGTTTGATCATTATTGTGGGCTTAAATGAGGAGCCTCTTTCATCCTTTATTTGTCACCACAGAAATTACAATTATTAAGCAACACGTAACATTCAGATTCAAATGTTCTAAATGCCTGTAAAGGTTCATCCTAAAAATGTAATAGCAAGTTTTAGCTCCCCTAACTACACATCCTGCATACTTGCTGACCATACTTATTCTCGCTCATCAACAGTAGTGGAAAAGTTATTGAAAGTTAAAGTAGGCCTGCTCGTTGTGAAGAATGCTTCTTCCCACAGCGCTGCATTATTAATGTGATAAGTATGTTAATGCTGTAGCTGCTCCAAGTACTCTTGCTGGCGTATAAGTCTTTACAAGGGGGGGGGATGCCTGTGCTGTCTCTGATTGAGACTTTATGGAACTCCAAGACACAGCAATCAATCAATGAAAATACAATATTACTAACAGAGAATAGATTCACATTAAGATTCTCAATACTGACTGCATATGATCTTTGCCTATAGTGATTTAAGTGTACAATAACTTGATATTCTTTTTTCATTTGTTTTTGTATGAATGTATTTGTATGTATGGATGTGAGTGTTGATGTGTGTATGTGTGTATATACAGTATATGTACATGCATGTGTGTATAATATGGACTATGTGTATGTATGTACACGCACATAGTCTATATGTATATATTAAGGATAAATGAAGTTTTCATTGTCATTCCAGAACATGTTTGTACATGAAAGGGAATGAAATACAGTACTAATATACAAAAATATTTAAAAAGCAATACAAATCTACTATAACAAATAAAAACACATAATAAATAGTCAAAAGTAGTAAAAAGTGACTTAAGTGTGAGGGGAGAACATTTAGCCAAATGTCCTCAATTGCACTTGCATATATATATATATATATATACATACATACATACATATGGATTATGTGTATGTGTGTGTATGTTTTTTTCTGTATTATTTATTCATTTTTCTCTCTTATTCTTCTGTTCTGTTTGTAACACTGGTTGTATAAAATACAAACAAATGTAAATAATATTGGACATTTTGTGGATGTATAATTCATATGTAGGTTGCAGGTAGCGTATATTAAAAAAAACTTGATATTATATGAAAATTAAAACTCTTGATGTCAACACAGGTATCTGTCACACTCGAACAACTTGGCTATAACTATGTTCAGAATGTGATGAATGTAGGCGACCTCATTATTCACAGTCACAGCTGTCAGTCAGACACGCCTACTTCCTCAATTAGTGGAAAAAAATAGTCTCAATATTCTAATAAAGTAGGTTAATTCAAAACTAGAACTGTAACTGAGTACTGTGTCGTTACAAAGTAAAGTAGGCTATCCTAAACTTTACACTGTGGCCAGCTGGCAAATACTATACAGTACAGTAGAAATATAACACTAACGGGACCGGTAGGTGAATGGACCTGAAGCCATAGACGGAGGTGAACGGTGAACCGCGGTCGGCTGGCCTGTGACGGTAGAGTCGGTGTTTTGACTCGGAAGAGAACGACGGAGGAAATGCAGAATTAAACGGAGCGTTGGGTCGGCGGGCAGCCTGCTGACACTGTAGCCGACATTAGACGCACCGAGGCCGGCTGACAGCTTCACCCCTCTCATTCAACGTTAAACATATAACATTTACCCCTGAATTAACGATGTCGAACGTTAAAACGTCCGTGTGTCGGTGTGTCGGTGTGTGTGTGTGTTGGAGAGCGAACGGGAGAGACATCACGTAGCCGGTCTAATCACACCGACAGCAGGAGGTTGTGTACGTCGGTGTTGTCAGTGCACCGGAGCAGCAGAGCACAGTAGCAGAAAGCAGACCCGGGTCTCTCTCAGTACCACTCTCATTACCAGTCCCACATCCCCCATTATTAGCCCCATCACCACTCACTTTGCTCTTGACCTCCACCACGCTGTCCGTGAGTTTTAACGGCGTCCGGTGCTGCTGCTGCTGCTGCTGCTGTCTTGACATCCTGCTCCCCGGTTGGCTGCTTGGCTGAGGCACTGCGGATAAAAACATCCACCGGAATTATGCTCGTTGTTTTCCTCCTCCGTCCTCGGCTGAACGAAAACAATCATTCACGACATGCAGCAGGCGCAGAGAGGAGAGAGGTCTGAGGCGGTCATGTCACCTGTCTGTCTGTCTGTCTGCTATAGATAGTGTTGTCTGTGTTTTCCTCTATTCGGTTTAAAGAGCAGCCGGGCTCGCTCTCTGTGTTGCTGTCTCGTGCCGTCCTGTGTCAGAGCGCGCGCTGTTATCACCCGCTTACGACACGGACAGAAAAAACAACAACAACACAGCGCTCGCGACAGGTGGAGTCCGGTAAATCCAGTATGAGATGATGTGAGGTACCAACCAGAGTAACCCGTCCTCCTCCTCCTCTAACCTGACGACACCACACCGGAGGACACAGCAGAGGGGCGGGACATGACACCACCACCACCGATGCTGCTACCGCTGGAGGCTACTTAATACTATGCTCGTTATAGTGACGGTGCCACTACTAGGCTGCTGCCAACATGCTACCATGCTACCCCTCCGTCCTGCTACTGTTTATAGTTGTGTTGCTATTGCTAATGCTGCTTCTAGCAGGGTCATCCTGAGCCGTCACAAGCAACCAACCACATTACTGAACAAAACAGCACACCATTTCTGTTCTCATATTCCCTGTTCACGTGGATATATAGGGTAGGACATATTGAAATATAGTGAAGTACAATACTTGAAAAAATACTTAAAGGTCCCATATTATGAAAAAGTGAGATTTTCATGTTTTTTTATTAAAAAGCAGGCTTAAGTCCTATTTAAATACTGTGAAAGTATCGAAACACTCAATCCACAGGGAAATACACACAGCCCATATTCAGAAACTCTGCATTTGAAACAAGCTGTCAGGATTTCTGTCCATTTGTGATGTCACGAATATACAATATTTAGACCCTTGACACAATTTTAAACGAAAACATTCTAAATGTGTCCCAGTTTATTCCTGGTTGCAGTGGATGTGAATGTCATCAGCTGACAGGAAGTACACATGGACCCAAGCTGTTGCCTAGCAACACAATTCTGTTATAATTCCATCAAAAAGCGCTAAAACAGAGCGTTTCAGACAGAGGGTAAATACAGGTATATTCAGGCAGACAGTATGAGGAAAATAAAGTTTTTTTGAACATTACAGCATGTAAACATGTTCTAGTATAAACACAAAATACAAGTAAGAACCTGAAGATGAGCACGATATGGGATCTTTAAACATGCAGTAGGCAGTATATTTTTGGCATCATTGGGCAAATATTCCATAATAACCTTTCAGCTTATTGTAATTCAAGTGTTCTGAGAGAAAACTAGACTTCTGCACCTCCTCATGGCTCTGTTTACAGGCTTTAGAAAATCTAACTTTTTCAGAATCATTCATTTCAGCAGAGAAAAGTGTGTGCGGGAGCAAGTAATTTTTTTATTTGAAAAAGTAAATATTGGAGGGTATCTACTCCCAGCACCACAAACAGAGAATGTGCATTTGACCAGACTTTTGACAGCGTGACGGTTGTGATCCCGTGACCGAGCGGACGCTACTGCGAATGCTCTATGGGCCCAATTGATGCGGTAGATCGACGGAAGATCCGGGTACTTTTCCAGTTGGAAGTCGAGCCATTTTGGCTTCATGCGCCACTGAGCAACTCTCATAGGAATGAACGGGGCCCCGCCTCCAACGCTGTATCTGGTTCTCTTAATACATCCATGCTGCCGGGTCACAAACCTTCTCATTTTACAGTTAAACAGTACACTACAAGATGTTTCTGAAAACATTTGAGAGAGAAGAGAGGAGAGAAATAGGCAATACAGTAACATAATATTGATTCAAATTTGATCAGCGCTGCCTAGTTTGACCGTTTGGTCGGAGTTTGTGAGTGATTGACAGCCGGCTCAGAGACAGCAGACCTCAGATCAGCTCTGATTGGTTGTTTTCCCCGGTCTGTGAAATCTTACAGATGCCATTAGGAGCACCAGAGGACACAAAGGAACATGATTTTTTTCAGATTACCTGTCTCATGTACTACTGTCAGGATATGGTGACCGTTTTATAAAAATAACTTATTTTAATCATATTTGCTCCATTTCTACCCACTGCTGCTTTAAGTAAAAGTGAAATTACTGACAACGCACAAAAAAAACATCTTTGTTACAATAACAAGAGTAAATGTAGTTTGTGACTTCTTCCGCTGCTGTTTACAGTATGAAGTAGCACCAACTTCTTGAAATAACTTTAACAAATATGCAACTTACTCAAAGGCTTCATTTCATTAGCTCACATCAAAATCCATAAATTCACCTGTTCCGCATGTCTGACTCGCACTGTGTACCTGTCTGGTGTGTGTGTGTGTGTGTGTCACTCCCAATGCCCCTCATTGTGGTACTTAATCCTGTAAAGTTCTCACACAGTTCAGATACTGTATTTAGAGAATGGAAACCACAGCTGTCAAACACACTATGAGCCATTTTGTAGCCTGCATCTTAAAGCACTTCAGCAGTTGGTTTCAGGTGCTGGTGGTCACTTGAGCAGGACAAGAATAGTGAAGCAGTTCAAGTGCACATGCACTATTAGCGTTATGGTTCTCTACTATAGCCATTATGTGCATGGATCCTCCTAACACCATTTTCTTTGTGCAGTGCACCACCTCCTGTGATGCTGCTGACTCCTCTGGCTTCTGAGCTGCTTGCTCTTTGACCTTTCCCCTGACCCTTCCCCAGCTACCTGACAACCTCACAATAATGATGCTTGTTTTTTTATCTTCTCAGAGAGCTATTGCTGGGTTGAAAGATTTTTCACAGTTGGGACAATATTTAATATTTGACTATGCAAATAAACTTGTCTTGTACTGCAGTGCATTGTGGTAGTAGAGCAGCCCAGTGCACTTAAAGTGGCAGTAGGCAGTATATTTTTGGCATCATTTGGCAACAATCCCATAATAACCTTTCAGCATATTGTAATTCAAGTGTTCTGAGAGAAAACTAGGCTTCTGCTCCTCCTCATGGCTCTGTTTTCAGGCTTTAGAAAATCTAGCCCGTGTCGGGAGACTTTGACCAATCACAGGTCATTTCAGAGAGAGAGAGTGTTCCTATTGGCTGTGCTACGGTCATGTGACCGGTACTTGGCGTCCCTTCACCAGATTTCACAAACTTTGCTTTTAAGAAATCTCACAAGCCATTGTTCTACTGCTTATTTTTTTGTTTTACATATTAAAGTAGACATAAGTAACCAAGGCAACTAGTGTACTACTAATAATAATGATAACTTTATAGCACTTGTCAAATTTAAGTGTTCTTACCAGATTAAAAGATTTACAGAGTAAAAATAAAAAAATCTGAATCCCATGTAAGCCCCCCTATATGACATATACAAATGAGGAACATGCGAGCACATATGTCAAGCATCACTGAGTCCATACATGAAATGAAGGTGCAAGTGAAAAATAAGAGAAATAACTTTTTTGAGTCACCAGCCGCCACTGGTTGTGTGACATGTCACTGCCCGTGTCCTTTGGCTCATGTTGTCCTCTCAGATCTCATCAGTGTGATAACAGAGATGCGAAACTGTCATTCGGGACACAAACTGCTTTATTTTGCGAGTCCAAATATGAAATGACGAACAATGCACCACTGTTCTCTCTGTATCTGACAGATAGTTTACAGACATGGTAAACATGTAATCACTCCCTGGATCTCAGTCCATCACACTGATGATGCAATATCTTCATCAGATAGCAAAACACGTCAGACTGCTATTACCTGCGTTCACACTTTTAGGAGCCGTTGTGAAGATGATGTGTGGAAATGGTTTTAAGACTGAACCGGTTTCAGTTGTGTTTGTTTTATTTGACCTCTCTCTTTTCTTCCTCCTGCTCAGGTTTTCCTCCTCCCCTCCTCCTCCTCTGCCTCCAGATTTATACTCTGTGCTAACCCGTCCTAATCATTTTCAGTACCAGCCCGTACTGGGGCCAGTGTGTGTGTGTGTGTGTGTGTGTGTGTGTGTACCATGGCAGGACCCCTACATGCTTATGTAAGAGGCTGAAATTACCAACAACATGCTTTCCAGATAAGGACGCATTCCAAAGAGGAGAGATAGAGAGAGAGAGAGAGAGAGAGAGAGAGAGAGAGAGAGACGAAAAATAAAATATGTTTTTATCATAAACTTTCAGGTCTTCTACATCTTCTGTTATTCAGATATTCTCACCTCTTCTCTTCTCCCCCTCTCCTCTCCTTGCTTTAACACTCTTCCCCTCCTTCTTTTCTCTCCCTCCACTTCTATGTCGTTGCCCCTTTCCCATCTTCCTCTCACCCCTCCTCCTCCTCCTCCTCTCTCAGTGATGGTGGAATGAAGGAATGTGAGGAGAGTTGGAAAAGGGAGGACTTGGATTGACAGCGTGATCTCATACAGCCAGCCAAAACTTTGATGCTTAAACTCAGTGTGTGTGTGTGTGTGTGTGTGTGTGTGTGTGTGTGTGTGTGTGTGTGTATGTGTGCAAAATCAGAAATGACAGTGATGATTCAGGCTCAGTAGTGAGTCACTTGCGTTTTACTGTGATGCCTCAAGATTCCTCTCATAGCTGAAAACTAAAGGAAACTTCAGGGAATGTTTCTCCTCATTTGCCATTTGTAGTTTTTGCACATACATTATGGTTGTTCATTACAATTTTAATAAGTGATTAATGTGAAAATCTCCAATGAAATAAAAACGATACCGGTGCGTTTGAGATAGAGCCTGAACAGCAGCGGTACTAATACTTCAAAATGTAACGCTTGAGAATGAGAATAAAGAGAAGGTAGTTTATCCCCTTGAGAGCAGGAGCGCACTCAGCAAATGTTCAATCGGATTATTAGATCAAAAATCAAAAGAGATCAAAGAGATCAAGCTATGTTCACATTTTATCTTGGGGGTTTATTAGCTGTGTTTTCCATTCACATTTTTGTATGCACATTTTGAAGCATCGCATTAGAAAACCTGTATGGAAATATTTTTACTGTCGCTTGAGGTGTTTTTTGTCTTTGTCAAAAAAAGAGTTGATGCACTAAATGGGATACGGGAACGCCTCTGTCAAATAAATTCTGACGTAGCGAACATTTAACTCGCATGACTGATCAGCTGTTTCTGCTGTCGGCGTCTTCTCGGGTATTCCCATAATGAGGGAATGCTTGTCTTCGTCTCCAGACAGCATTAAACATGACCAATACTAGCTGACATGAAAGAACAATTCAAACTTGCCCAATTGAAACAAATTCCTGAAGACATCTCTCCATTTTTCTCTCGTAGATGGTTAGATGGCCAAGGCAACTTGTTTTGTTTATGTACTTCTTCCTCTACTCTGTTTACTGGCAGATTACAGCCATGCGCAGCCTATAGCGCCAACTTTGGACCAAACTACGCTGTAGCCGAGTTTATTCACTCTGAATCAGTTAATTGAAATGTAATCTAATTCACGTTTCGTTTTTTTGCAACATTTCAAAAGTTTGCTTAAAATTCGCTTGACAATTGAATGGAAACACGGCTAATGAGTGTTGAAAATGGAATGGGTTCATCCACCGGGGAGCCAGAATGTGCTCAGTACATCCATGGCAATCTGCTTGTTAGATTTTTGATATTTCTTGTGCTCAGTACAGAGCACATTTTGGCCTGATGGTGGTGTTAGAAGGAAGGTCAGGGAAGGTCACCAGAATTAAAAGCAATCATTCTCTGAACATTCACAACACATCTCAGGGCAGTCGGACCAGAAGTTGTTGAGATGTCTTGCTCTGGACCAAAAATGGTGTTGGGGGTTTGTGCTGGCTGAATGCGAGTTGCTACAGCCAACTGCTAACTGAAGGTCCGTCTCCCAGCGAATTAGTCTCCTGGCGGCGGGGAGGATGAAACAAAAATACGAGTCATTTTTGTCATTGTTTTTAATTCAATAAGCAAACTATGAAAACGCACACGGTCCGCAGATGTATTATTGACCAGCCCTTGGGGCAGCTCTACTCCTTCGTCCTCTCATGTTTAACTGAGAGCAGGCCGGACGCTACAGTGACTCACTATCACCTCTAGAGGTACAAGTGGTATTACAAGACAGGAAGGGCCGGGGCTAGCTGGTTAGCATGCTCATTTCAGTAGATATCTCTGCAACACAATACAAAGATGTCTTTGACATAACGCCAACACTGTAACCTCTTCACATTCTGGTTATAATTCATTTTTTGAATTAAAATTCAGGCCAGATCTTACACACTGGACCTTTAAAGGTCCCATATTGTAAAAAGTGAGATTTTCATGTCTTTTATATTATAAAGCAGGTTTAAGTGCTATATAAATACTGTTAAACTATCAAAAACGCTCAATATACGGAGAAATACACACAGCCCGTATTCAGAAATTGTGCATTTGAAACAAGCCGTTAGGATTTGTGTCCATTTGTGATGTCACAAATATACAATATTTAGACCATTACACGGTTTTAAACATAAACATTCTAAATGTGTCCCAGTTTATTTCCTGTTGCAGTGTATGTGAATAACATCAGCTGACAGTAAGTAAACATGGACCCAAGCTGTTGCTTAGCAATGCAATTCCGTTGCAGTTCCATTGAAATGCACTAAAAAGGAGTGTTTCAGACAGAGGGTGAATACAGGTATATTAAAGCAGACAGTATGAGGGAAAAAAAGTTTTTTTTTTATCATTACAGCATGTAAACATGTTCTAGTAGAAACACAAGATACAAGTATGAACCTGAAAATGAGCATGATATGGGACCTTTAAAGGCAACAATGGACAGTGAGTGGGAGGAATGGGGGAATCAGGAGGAGCCCACAGCTCGTTTTTTGCCCTGGGCAAAATTAAGTTTGGGTCCCCTCGCAGGTTAATCCAGCCTTAACTATAATACTACAGTCTCTGTCACAGCATTGAATAATGAATGGACCATTTACTGGACTCTGTTTCCCATGAAACACTGAAAGAAATGTGTTTTTTTTGGACAGCAATAGAAAAACCACTAGTCTTACCACCACAACTCATACACAAATACTGCAACAAGCAACAACTGCTAGCAGCAATAAGTAGCTCTATGGTGTGTGTGTGTGTGTGGTGAGAAAAAGAGGTACTGTATGTGACTCTACTAACCTGCTGCAGCCACACCCAGGAAACCAGCTAACTCAAGCTCACTGAATCCAAACCTGACTCACACCTCTCACTCTATCCCTCTGCCTTCCTGCCTCCTCCTCTGGGGATGCGTGAGTGAGAGAGTGAGACAGAGATAGAGAGAAGTGTGTATGTGAGCAGGAATGTCAGCTATGTGAACCAGTCAAGTTACTTAGGCAACCTGTTACTGCTTTTAATCCAACACTCTTCTCTTCTCGTCGTGTTATTTCTTCTCTTTCCATGTCTCATCTCCTCTCTTGGTTTCATTTTTCATTTAATTCTATCTCCCTTCTATGCATCATGTTTTCTCTTCTTGTTTATGTCTTCTCTTCTCTCCTTCTCTTTTTACATGTTTCCTTCCTCTTCTCCTTTTTATCTCTTCATTCTTATTTTTTATTTTATTTGTTTTATTGTATTTCACACTTCCTCACCCTACGGAAGCTAGAAATCTACAGCCACTGGTCAAATGGAAACCACTATTCCATTACAAAGACAATATCTGGCATACCTGAGCAAGGCGAGACTTTATGAAGACTTTATTTAGTCCTGTGAGTCACACGCCTCTCACTGCAAGGTGCGTTAAATCATGTCCGGCTCACGTATGTCCGTTTTGTGTGGTATGTCCCCGGCCTCCAGTCCAGGGGAGGTTTGTTTTGTGTGTCGGGGTGTGACAGGTGGAGACGCTGAAGGACAGGTTTTTATCTGTGTCAGGTGGCTTCATTCATTTCTGGCTGGCCTCCAGTGTAACAATACAGCACAGGGTGGATCTCTCTCTCTCTCTCTCTCTCTCTCTCTCTCTCTCTCTCTCTCTCTCTCTCTCTCTCTCACACACACACACACACGTTCTGATATACAATAGGATGTGAATCAGGCCTCTTGTCTGCGTGTCACAGTAGGACCTACATACCAGCGTGTCTGCCTGCACCAGATGAGTGAATGATTGCTTTATTGGTTGTTTAGAGGAACAGTGACCAGTGGCAGCCTAACAATACATTTTAAACCCGTGTTCATAGTCCTTTCTCATTTTGAGAACGAGTAAAGCATGGTGCAGACCTGTGTGAGTTTTAAAGGTCCCATGCTCATTTTCAGGTTCACACTTGTATTTTGTGTTTCTACTAAAACATGTTTACATGCTGTAATGTTCAAATAACACTTTATTTTCCTCATACTGTCTGCCTGGATATACCTGTATTTACCCTCTGTCTGAAACGTTCAGTTTTAGTGCATTTCAATGGAATTGCAATGGAATTGTGTTGCTAGGCAACAGTTTGGGTCCATGTTTACTTCCTGTCAGCTGATGTTATTCACATACACAGCAACAGGAAATAAACTGGGACACATTTAGAATGTTTATGTTTAAAACCGTGTAATGGTCTAAATATTGTATATTTGTGACATCACAAATGGACACAAATCCTAACGGCTTGTTTCAAACGCGCAATTTCTGAACCCGGGCTGTGTGTATTTCTCCGTATTCTGAGCGTTTTGATAGTTTAACAGTATTTATATAGCACTTAAACCTGCTTTATATAATAAAGGACCTGAAAATCTCACCTTTTACAATATGGGACCTTTAAGACAAGTTCATCAAAATGACACAACTCCACTATAGAGTACCATACTTTATCCCCCAAACAGTTTCTCTATCCTGCCTCATTGGGGTGGTATCAGAGTTGTTTCCGTTTTTTGTTTTTTTCATATACAGTCCATCAATTAGTCATATCACTTTACAAGACACTTACAAATGAAAAGTTCAACATTCACTCTACAGTTGGTAACTTTAATAAAATAACTTTTTGTCATATTTGCTCAGGCTGTCACTATATCCTGACAGCAGAACATGAGTCAGATAATCTGTGAAAAAAATCAGGTTCCTCTGCCTCCTCCTGTGTTCCTAATGACATTTGCAAGATTCCACAAAGAAAAACAACCAATCAGAGCTGAGCAGTCTCTACAGCAGCTGTCAATCACTGCTCATGAAGCTTGTGAACTCCAATCAAACTGTCAAACTAGGCAGCGCTGAACAGATATGAATCAATATTCTGTTATACTGTAATGTTGAAGCTGTCTACGATGACTTATACCTATACGCTTGAGGCAAGAGCGAGACACCTTTCTGCCCCCTTTTCCTCTGGAGGAGGATCCGTAGAACATCTCCTCATGCAGCATCTGCCCAAAGGCCCTTGGGGAAGGTCGCTATATCGGTGGCGCCATGACCTGGTGTTCAAGTCCGGTTGCTGAGAGCATATAGCCACTGCCACCAGCAACAGCAAACACCACCATGCCCCAAAGAAGTCCATCACCTTTTGTCAAAACTGGAGAGAAGCTCTGTCCACAACCAAAAACAAGGACGGGCCTCCTCTACACCTCTGACTGGCAGCTGAAATGGCGCCAATCTGGGCAAGCTGCTGAAATTTCCACATGATCGTCATCTCTGAAGCAACAAAAACAACTGATCGTGCTGGAACTCACAGTGCCCTGGGAAGAGCGTATTGAAGAAGACAATGAGAGGAAACACGCAGGGTACCAAGAACTGGTGGAGATGGGCCAGGACAGAGACTGGAAGACTCACTATGAGCCCATAGAGGTGGGCTGTAGAGGACTCTCACTCTGCAGAGACACACACACACACAGCTTTTATAGTACACTGGTTACACTTTTGACTTTTGAAAACCAGGTATTAAGATAAAGCAGTTTACATTTTACACCTGAGCACACCAGCTGGTCACGTGATTCAGTTACATTCCATTCAGTCAAAACATGGGAGTCAGGAATGTGGACGAGCTTGTCTGTCTCCCAGGGCCTGCCTCACACACTGCCGCCAAGTACTGCCTAGTACCAAAAAGGGTAGCACACAAGGTACTACAAAGAATACAGACATGTATGGCAAATGACAAATATCAAAAAAAGGCATTTAAAATGTAGCACAAAGGCCATGAAGAGTATTACAAAGCACAATAATGAATAACAGTGGACTACAATGTGCCACAAATACCCAATTATAATTATAGCTGCTGCTCAGCTGTGGGTCGGGCCTGGCATTTTGGAGGAGGAAGAATAAGAAGGAGGAAGATGAAAAAAGGAAGAGGAAGACAATTGAGATGTACATGACAGTCCATCATCATTAATCCTTTACGGCATTAGCATGTTCGTTCTGCCTCGACCTGGTCTCAAACTCACAACTTCAGACGCCAAAGGCAAGTCACCATCTTGGTGAGCTCACTGCCCGGGAGAAACTACTACTCCACACTATGACATCACACTGACTTAGGCAGTCGCCACACGGTTGCATTTGAAGGCAGATTTCAAACTAATGTCAAAGTTTTTTCGAGACAAAATTCTGAGAATCTAGACAACATAGAGATGTCTGTAATTTATATTTATAAAGATTGATTGCTCCATAAGTGACAAACTGATGTTTAAAAATGCTGTTTTTGAGATAAAACTCTGAAATTTACCACCTTACCATGACCTGAAAATGTTGTCATTTATTTTCATGAACATTGGAGCTTTATTTAGCGAGACTTTGCAGTAGTTGTGTACAGTCCTGTTTACACTAAAACGTTTTGATGCACTGGGGGCTAAATTTTTGTGGAGGACAGTTTCAAGATGCAGCGTAGCAAATTTGGTGTCAATTGAGGAAAAAATGTGGGAGGACATGTTTAATAACTTTTACTGTTTTTGAGTGATGGACTTCATTATTCTTCTTCTTCTTCATTATGAAGAAGGAGAAGAAGAAGAAGAAGAAGAAGAAGAAGAATATTTACAAAAACAAGAGGGACCGGTGGCATAAAAATACATGAGCCCATAACAGTATTAACAGTTTTGTTCATAATGTAATAAGTTATTACATTATGAGAACATTATTACATTATAAATTTAACAAAAAAAAAGTTGAATAATGTAATAAATTCAGCACATAATGTAATCATTTTTAAAAAAGAATACTCTCCCTGTCTTCTTAAAGCAGAGGAACCCTCTAGTTTTACATGACACAAGTGGAGTAGATAATTTAAAGCAACTGGACTCTGTTTGGTCAAGAGGATGTGAGACTACAAGATATCCAGTGACCTGGACCAATGAGAACCTTACAGAGATGGTGCTGAACTTAATATACTGGATGATTCTTAGCATGTGAAATAATTGTTCCACACACATTAATAAAACAAGAGATGTTTTCTAATAGAACATTTAATCACTTTAGTTTCATGTTCTACCTCTGTTGCTGCCCTTTGCACTTGAATCCAGCAGTCATGTTAGTGGCCATGCCATCCATTTGAAGGTCATATGTTATTTGTATTCAGTCTTGTTTATGGGGCCACTCAAGGTCTTCACATGTTCCTGTTTTTAAAATATATTCTGTGCACTTCTTTATTCAACTTAGAAGGAGACTGTGTTACTTTGTAATTTGATACAAAACTGACGAACCACATATATATCTTCCCAAAGGAAAATATAATTAGTTAATTGTTTAAAATGTTAGAAAGAAGGAAATAAAATAGAAGTAAATAGAATAACGGAGGAAGTATAACTTGTTACAGTAAAAGAAACAGAATAGAATTTTTCCCCCTTAATCATCTCGTCACCCCTTCGGTGTGTTTCAGGACCCTTTGTGGGGTCCTGAGCCCCAGGTTGGGGAACTACTGGATGTGATGGACATGAACACTGAGCAAAAACAGCACATAATATGGTACATATGATCTGATGATCTGTCTTTGCTTGACTGGTTATGAAGAATGTCAGTTGTAAGAAGAGCAGAGACGCTGCTTCAGCCTGACTAAAATGTGGATAAACAGCGCCATCATGATGTTACAATGTCATATTACAACAATACAATCCTCCCGTTGTTTAAAAGCAAACAAGTATGAGAAGTATATACAGTAATAGTGACTGGGAATTTTGACTGTTAACAGCCAAGTCTGTCAGTAGATAAATACCTTGTCTGACAGTAAACTCCTTTCTTGTCAGAATGGACGTTGCTGTGGCTAGTCCTGCAGGACTGGTCCTTATTACTGTCTTTAAAGGTCCCATATCGTGCTCATTTTCAGGTTCATACTTGTATTTTGTGTTTCTAATAGAACATGTTTACATGCTGTAATGTTCAAAAAACACATTATTTTCCTCATACTGTCTGCCTGAATATACCCGTATTTACCCTCTGTCTGAAACGCTCCGTTTTAGTGCATTTCAATGGAATTGCAACGGAATCGCGTTGCTTAGCAACAGTTAGGGTCCATGTTTACTTCCTGTCAGCTGATGTTATTCACATACACTGCAACAGGAAATAAACTGGGACACATTTAGAATGTTAACGTTTAAAACCGTGTAATGGTCTAAATATAGTATATTTGTGACATCACAAATGGACAGAAATCCTAATGGCTTGTTTCAAACGCGCAATTTCTGTCATGATTTCACCTTGGCAGTCTAGTGTTTCCTTTTGTTTCCTCTGTTTCCCTGCCCTTTTGTCTCCTGTGTGTTTTTCCCCTGTTTGTCTGGTCTGTCAGTGTGTTGGGAGGTGTGGCCTTCCTCCTCCTCCTCCTCCTCCTTCTCCTGGGCGGGCGCTGCTGGAGCAGCTGACAGCAATTAACCTACCATGACACACACCTGCAGTATATCAACCCCGGTCTTCCTGCCAGTCATCGCCAGATCGTTCCGTCGCCCTAAGTGGTACAAGACATATTCAGGCTCTCTTAGTAATTTGTTTCTTGACTTTGCTCATGCTCGTTTTTGGATTTTTGGACTCACCTTATTTTGTTCCATGCTCAGGTCTGTTCACCTGCCAGCTGTTGCTGCTTCCTGGTTCCAACCTGCCTGCCACCTCTCGGAGCTCAAGTGAATTCATCTGTCCATCTGGAAGGATTCCTGGACACCCCCTCCCCGTGCCCCCCGTTCCGTGATTTAAGTATTGACATTATTACTGCCACGTTTCGGACCTCCAGGAAGTGAAGATGTGACCGAGGGCATCCACTGGTACCAACCATGCCATGCTAGCTTGTCGGAAAGGAGGCTAAATAAAAAAATTAAAAAAATGAACATTTTTTTTGCATGCGGTATAAATTATTTTCTTCTATTCTAAAATGGTGTATTTGAATATTTCTGCATACTGGGGTCCCTAAACAGTCTTAGAATTACATAAATTGGGTATCACTGTAAAGCTGAGACTCTTGTGGATCAAATGAGCCCAACTGTATTCATGTGTGATGATGTTGTTAGTCCCCATAGGAGACATTTGATATAGTGAGACCACAGTATAAAATGACCTGTGGTGACCTCTAGGATAATCACAGCCTCATGAAACTTTACAAACGCAAACTAGAGACCTAGAGCATTCAGAGGATGGATGGATCAAACTAGAGACCTAGAGCATTCAGAGGATGGATGGATCAAACTAGAGACCTAGAGCATTCAGAGGATGGATGGCTTTCCTAGCTAAAGATTGAAAATAAGGGGATTTATGAGCAGTTTACACAACAGAAGTGCTCGCCATCCAATCGCTGAAAAATGCAATTCTTGAAGAAGTCTCCAAACGTCAAAAAGTTTTTGATACCAAATCACAGCATGGCTTTTTTTGTGCACCTGTTGATGTGCAGAAGAAACTGTGTCATTAATCAAAACAACATGTTTTATGTGCACATTAGCATGAGATGTTCTGTGGTTAAAATGTAACCAGCAGATCTGCTGTGTCCATGCGTAATTGCTGCTTGACGGAGACGAGCGAGCAACATAACTCCAGAGACTGCAGCGGGGTGGCTGTGCTGGCTCTCTGTATTGACACTTATCTCATTACTCACTAAATCAACTAAAACTTGTGAACGTTTTAATTAAATTGAGGCCACATATTACTATCTTGTGCACATAACTTAATCAAAACGTGGGAACGATATAATTAAATTGAGGGAATGAATTATATCTCATGGCCACAAATAAGTAAATAGTGGTCTCAATATATATATTTTGTTTTGTGGATTATTCATATTATTTATAATATATATATATATATATATATATATATATATATATATATATATATATATATATATATATATATATATATATA
>CAKAKR010059179.1:0-81526 GCA_916700685.1 Adelosebastes latens
CTCACACACACACACACACACACACACACACACACACACACACACACAAATAAACATATACACATTAAGGAAAAGCAGCAGACTGAGGAAAAGGAATTAAGAGAGAGAGAGGATGGACAGTAGACAAGCAGCAGGGTGTGAAATACAGTCCTAGACACAAACAATCACAAACAATCACAAATAAACCCACGTACACCCACACGCACGCACACACACACACACACACACACACACACACACACACACACACACACACACACACACACACACACACACACACACACACACACACACTGACATCCACACCTCAACCTGAGGCACACAAACTCATGTTCTTCCTACTGTCATGTGTCTCTGCATGATTACCTCATAATACACAGCAGTGCATCCCCGCTGTTCATAGCACCACTGGCATGTTGGTGAGTGAGTGGTGGTGAGATGGTGGTATTTGTGGCTTTCCATTAACTGCAATGTAAACCCATCTGCGGCAACAGTAAATGCTCTGAGAAAGTTGGGAGTGACTGTTGTGACAAAGATTAAAGGACCAGTGTGTAACATTTAGGGGGATCTATTGGCAGAAATAGTATATAATATTAATAACTATGTTTTCTATAGTTTATAATCACCTGAAAATAAGAATTGTTGTGTTTTTGTTACCTTAGAATGAGCTGTTTGGCACATAGGAGAGGCTACAGTTGGTTGCTATCTCAACTTCACCGCTAGATACTGCCAGATCCTAGACACGGTTCCTTTAAAGAGTGAAAAAGAGACACTAAGGGTGGGCTGCTGTTCGTGTCCCTTGCGTTAAGTTTCACTTTCACGTTACAATCGACTGTTCGTTCCTGTTCCGTGTTCACAATGTTCAGTTTAATTTTCACTTTACAAACGTAGTAGTTTTAAGCCCAAACATGTAGTTTTTTCCTAAACCTAACTAAGTGATTTCGTTGCCTAAACATAAAGTGATGCCAAGGGGTGTGACAAAGCGGCAGTATGTGACGAGTTGGGATGTTTGTATCACACTCACAAGTTTGACAACTCCACATCCACATTAAGCCGGCATTTTCCTTTTTCTGTCTCATGTTGATGCTCATCAAGTAGCAATCCTCAATTCCTCTCTTGCAGCAAGGCAACAGAGATAGTGCACAAAAAACCCTCTCCATGCTCCATACTACTCCACTGCTCGTCTGGTCATTACTGCAAAACCTCACCTCAGTGAGTCCACGACTTCCCATAAGTCGGTTTATACGGAAGTTAAAAAATGAAAAATGTCCGTCGTTCTGACCATCCTTGATTTTAATGGAAATGTCCGTTCTACTCCTATTCTATTTCTATGGGTAGAACATTGTTTGGCATGTGTGGATGTAAATAGAAATGTGTCCTGGACCTCACTGAAGGTGAGAAAAAGAGCACAGACAATAATGTATGTTAAAGGTGCTAAATGCGAGATTGGGAGCACGTCTATTGCCTCCGCACGGCTCTCAACTTGGCGACGGGCGAGCCAGCGGCTAACAGTGCTAACAACGCAAACAACGGCGACAGTGCTAACAGAGCTAACAGTGTTAACCTGAGGGGGAACCAGAGGGTGGGCGCTATGCTTCCGTGACGACGCCATCTGTACAGAGCGACGGCAGTGAGCTGCCATTGGGACACGCTCACATGCACTCACATACACTAAAAGGCACTCGCGGCCAGCCCCGCGATGTCAACAAAGCAAGGAGAAACTTGGATTACAACACACAGAGAGGGAGAGGGACTTCATTCTCTGCTCAGGGAGACATTACTCCTCTATATCTTTACACAGCTAATAGTTGTTTGCTGCTATATTAATGCTCTGGATATCGTATAGAGAATTTTTAAAGGTAAAAGTCAAATAAAGGGATGTAAAAGTGCACACAGGAAGATGGATGAGGTGTATTCGGGAAGAACGCAGCGAGTAAACAACCATTCATTTAACCGCAATTTCTCCTAATTTTACTGCTTTAGAGAAAGAGAGAGACCCTCATTCTCATCCTCGCAGCAACTTTTAGCCCGCTGGTCTGGATAGAATAACAGAATAGGGCTGGGGTCATTACTCACAATGGAGGACTCTATTAAGCGGCAGTGTACAGAGCTAAATGCACACACACACACACACACCCTGAGGTGTGGAGAGAGCACACTGAAGTGTGTGTGCGTGCACGTGTACGGGTCAAATGTGTGGCCCTCTGTGCGTGAATTACACTTAACTGCAGGGATATTTCCGAGCTGCAAAAAAGTCACACGCGCACACACGAGCTACGCGCACTCTTTGTAATCTAGCACCATTACTGGCGGCTTCACGTACATTAGAGGATGAAAATGATGGAGGGCAGGAGGAGATAGGGCCGCTGAAGGGGTAATTTCACTGAGGGGGCATCTGAGGTATTTATAGCCAAACGATTGAAGCGTTGAAAGCGTACCGAGTTCATGATCTGATCACAGATGTAGCCTAATGGAAACAGGATAGCCAAGGATAGAGTAATGCACAGCGTATATCCTGGGGTGGATGTTTGAGTCTACTATATAGAAAACTTTTGCTTGCTTCACCTTGTCAAAGCATTTCAGTGCTGAGCCAAAAATTTCCCGGGTTAAAGTTGGGTTAGAACTGTGGTCAAGGCTCATGACTTCACTTTGGCAGTAATAACCTGTCAACTGTTCCACATTAGGAAGCGTAAAAGCCTACATATACACTTGACAGAGCTGACAGATGCTGACATGCCACTGCATGCAGTCACAGGTCCTAAATGAGGACCTATCGGTGTGGATGTGACAGAGATGTGGCTGTGCTTGGCTCGCCACATGCAGCACACACTGCTTACTGTTAACTAGCTGTTAGGGAGGCAGACGAGGAGAGACAGACAGAGAGAGAGAGGAAGAGGAAAAGAGGATGGATTGCTCGGATTTGTGTCTCTATAAATCGTCAGAAAATTACATTACATTAAAGGGCTATTTCGCATTTTGGGAAATGCACTCACTTTGCTTTCTTGCCGAGAAATAGACAAGGAGATTGATGCAGCTGTCATGTCTGTACAGTAAATATGAACGGTGGATTTTGTCACCTTTGGACAGAGCCAGGCTATGGTAAATGGTAAATGGACTTGCATTTATATAGCGCTTTACAAAGCGCTGTACACTACATGTCACCCATTCACACACACATGCCTATCAGGATCTAATGTAAATACTCATTCACACACCTTCGGGAGCAATGTGGGGTTAAGTGTCTTGCTCAAGGACACTTCGACATGTGATCGGAGTAGCCGGGAATCGAACCACCGACCTCCCGATTGGTGGACGACTTGCTCTACCCTCTGAGCCACAGCCCCCCCAAGGCTACCAGTCTTTATGACCGGCTGCTCGCGGTATCCTCATATTTATCATGACAGTGGTATCAATCTTCATCTACCTCTCGAAGGAAGAATCCCGAAATATCGAACTACTCCTTTAAACATTGGTAGACCCTTGGAGAGTGCTGGCCTGAGAGTTTCCCCTGAGAACATTAGGTACAAAACAAGCGAGTTGATGTAAACCATTTCTACATGTGCATGGTGGACAACAGAAGCTCCCAGCAGGTATCCCGGCCGCTCCCACTCTCCTGCTCCCCGGGCGCAGCACACTGATGACATCAGCTGGTGTGAAAGTAGCCATTAGTTCCACCTCATCACTGTGGGACAAATATAGCCGTGCAAGGCTTTCATCAGACGTGGAGGACAGCTGTAGTGAGGGGGCGGTGAAAGGAAACCTGGCCAGATGATGATACACTTTCACCGTATCCCTCCTCCTCCTCCCAAAATCTCACTTCTCCCACTCCCTCGCGATCACGCTGTCACCCCTGAGACTGATAACACCTTATGGCTGCAGCATATAGGCACATGTGGCATAGACGGGCACATGCAAACACACCTGTTTACCTAATTCTACATCCTGTCCACACAGGAATCCATTTTTTTTTTTTTTGTATGTGATTATGGCTCAGCCTTTAAACGAGGCTTAGCAGCAGTGGGATGACAAGCAGCGCTGCTTTTGTAATACCTGGCGCTTCATTATGAAAGCGGAGCAGCGACAGCACACAGTACCATTGTCAGCATAAGTCAAAACTATAAAACACCAAGACAAAGGATGTCTCCTGCCACCGCTGCTAGTCCTGATTCTATTATCTTTGGCCCTGAACCAGTGAGATTGTTTTTTCTTCTTTCAGTTGTGTGACTAAAGCTTCATTTCTGTGGCAGATTACATTATTTATTATCGGCCCATTCCACATGTATTACCTAATGAGTGAGTTATGGATTATTTTTGGCTGTGCATGGACAAAATGCAGTGGTGGTCAGTGCAGCTGTACTGTGGAAAAGCAGTGCTCTTACAGGATTGTGTGTGTGTGTGTGTGTGTGTGTGGGGTGCATCTCGGAACAGGTGGCTGTGGTGTTGGATCAGACACCTGGCCTCTGCCTTTTGAATGACAGGTGGTGAAGTCACTGCGGGGCACATCTGGAGGGGGGGCTCGGTTTCTCTCTCTCAGCTTTTGATGTATCAGAGTAAGACGCAGGAAGCCCTGATCTGATCTGATCTGATCATGAGCGGCGGTTAGTTGGTTTTGTATGGACTTTATTTCTCTAAACTTGTAACGGTTGTAGCAGTGCTCCTCATGAAAATATTCAAATGCATCAATGGCCAGGAACATGAAAAATAAAGGACAAACTATAATTAGTAAATTTGATTGAGTTATATTCAGTCGCAAAGCCTGCAGACACACACACACACACACACACACACACTTGTACTCGCACATACTCACATCACTGTAGCTCTCACCTCTAATCTGGGCTGTTGTGACTACTGGGTGCTTGTTCTGAACTCTTGAACTACAGTTCAAGCAAAATCAGTGAACCTGAGATGCATCTTTACTGCTTCATGTGGAATAAAATGGATCATAGAAACAGGCAGATTTATGAGAAAAAAAGCAGGATGAGCTACGTTTTGTTACAAAATTAGGACAGTACGGCACTAATAATGCACCTGATTCGACTGTTATCGTGGCATTGTATAGGCGTTATCGGTCGCTATAAGCTCCATAGATGTGGGTTATTAGGGGCCTACTATGCCTACTACGTTGTAAAAGTGAAAGTGAAACTTAAAAGCAACACGTTCTAACACGTAAAACTGAATGAAACGTTATGTTTTGAACACAAACAAAAAGACTGCTTTAGGTTTAGGCAACAAAAACACTTACTTAGGTTTAGGGAAACATTTTGTTTAGGCTTAAAATAACTACATTTCAAAAATGAAAACAAAACATAATGCTTGTGAATATATGGACAACCACATGTTGTTGGTTTCACACGAGATGTAAACCCCAGCCTCCTGGGTGAAAATCCTGTGTTATGTGTCCCATCCATCGTCCCCCACCCATATGGAGTTTCACCTTGTCTATACTAGAGCGCCTGACTTCCGCTTTTGCTTGTCATAATTACAGTTGCTAGAGGTCGCTGTCGTGTTCTTTTCTACCTTCTTTTGGTGATATACCATGTGAATAGATGATAAAATCTACAATTGGGTGTAGTAGGTCCCTATTGACCCACATCTATGGTGCTTATAGCGACCAATAACATGACCTATTTAATAATCGGCTGAATAATGGCCCAAATAACGGCCAAATTGCAACTATTTACAAATATTTACTATAATATATCCATGATTGTTTTGTTTGAATTATTTAGGAATCAATGTTTTGTACGGTGTCTTCAGAAACCTCTAATTTGCTGCAGGAAGCCATCTTCTGCAGAACATGCATCCCTCTGATAAAAACAGACAAGTCTCTGAGAGGCATGACTGCATTTATTTACCCGGGCTCAGAGACCCTGCTCAGGGATTGCACATGATAGTCAGACTCGCATAGACAGAAAAGAAAACAACTCGAGCCCACTTACTAGCCTTAACACATAAAGACTTACGAGGGCCTGTTTGCATTTCAGAGCCACCCAGGTGCCTTTTGTGAAGCTGTAGTGTGCTTGATGCCGAGTTGAAGAGGTGTCATATTTGGAGGTACTTAAGCATGCACTGTTTTGTTGTCTGTTCAAAGCCATGTACTTCAAACAAGCATGGCTTATTAAGCGGAGCTAAAGTTGCCAGGACACCTGTAGATTATTGTGGAAGTGATGCGTCAAAAAATCTCTTTTGTGTGCCACAAATAATTTCAAAGATGCTTGTGAGTTGTGCTGCTCTCGCATCTGGCGTGTTTTGCACAGGTACACAGCAAAAGACTCGCACATCTTAACCCAGAAATGGAGAGCAAATCTGTGACATCTTGATCATCTCTTATGTGCTTGTGTGTCTTTATGTGCAAAGCTGAGGATCTGTTATTTCAGGTTGCATGAGGAGATAATTGAATTAAGATGGACTGCTGCATTTTGTCCAGATTTGTCGTACTCACACTTTCTGACTGATGTTTGTTTCAAACTGTGATATGCTGAGCACGTCTCTTGAACGCCGCGTCTGTGTAAATGTTGCAATCTACCTGAAATGTAACCGTGAGGAGGCTGGAAATCAAGCAGTTTAAATATAACCTACTTATCCCAAAAGGCTCAACAGGTGTCGAGTGCTCGGCGCCGAGCACCTGACGACTGTATCAGCGTTCCCTATTGGCAAGATAAAAAAAAATAGCGAGGCAAAGCGAAGCTCTGAACATTAGATCAATGGAGCATATTTAAAAGACATTAGAGAGCAGTCCTCCTGTCACATCCCTGTGATAAAGTATAGGGATCTAGCCTTCCAGCATACAGTACCGTGTCTATGAAGGCAAATCTCCAGTGTCTTTGCTCCCGTGCTTAATCTCCATGTGGAGATGAAGCATGGAGGATGGCCAGCGGTGCTCTGGGTCGTCGTACCCGACACCGGTCTCTCCCCAGCGGTCCGGGAGATGTCAAGGGGTGAGGGCAGAGGAGAACGGATAGCTGCCGGCCCCGGAGCCCCTCATTCACTCTCTAACTTGCTCACATTAAAGAGATCTCTAATCACTGCGGGGACTTGGCCAATGATGTGCTTATCAAACGGCATATTTCAAAAAGGCATCTTAAAAGGCCCGAGGGCGAAGAGGCAATAAGAGCACATTTGTATGTGGATGAAAGGGAAAAGTGTAGACAGACCTTGCATCAGAATACAGAGGGGGGGAGATCATTAGCATCTCCATGCAAAAATATGCACTGGCAGAGAGGGAGAGCGAGGTAGAGACAGACAGGGAGAGAGAGGGAGAGAGGTGGCGGTGGGGTTGGAGGCCTGTGGGAGAAAGAACGGTTCTCTTCGCCATTCGTCCTTTTTTGTTTTACACAGTTCCCAAAAAGAATAAGAGAACAAATACATTTTTGAACAAAGGCAGGGCGCTTGAAGTGGAAGCCTGTTGGGGGCGTGAGGTGGCTCCGTTGTGGGTTACAACAGAGTGAAGCCACGACGCGATCTGCACTCCCAACTCCTCTCGCGCTCCTCTCCCACCTCCCCAAACAGAGCAGGCTCAGCGCGCGAGCTTTGATATGCGAGGAAGAGCCTCGAATCAGAGCAAGAGGATGTGACGGGCGACACAATTCCCCTCGTACTTTGAGGGATATCGGTCGTCTGTCTTTCTAGCATTTCGGTTATGGACTGTGACAATGCTGGTTGAAATATTGTCTCTTAACACGAGAAAGGGCTGAGAGAAGCACAGTCTGTGGTTTTAACATTGAGTAAAAGAGTTTCCATGAAAGCATGGCAGTATGAGAAAGTTCTGATGCAAAAAGCTGCTGAATGGCTCTTGATTTGCAGCCAGGGACCAAAATAATGTCGTAAACAATGACAGGAAATGACAGGATTTTTAAGCCACACAAGGAGGCTTGAGATTTGACCAGAAAAGCTGGATGTGGTTCTGGAGCGGAGAACATAATTTCTTTAAACATCAAGATGATTTAACTCGGGGATCAACCACAGGGCTGATTTATGTTTCGCTGATCCTCGTACGGGTGTTTATTTATTTCTGAAATCGTAGCAGTGATGCAGAATTGATCCAAGAATATGGACCATTGTTATCTTCCGTTGCTGCCTTTTGCTGTATCATTTGGGAGTGTTAATTAGACACACACACACACACACACACACACACACCTGCAAACTGTGTCAGCAGATGAGAGGGTGACGTCCAGGTAGATCTGATTCACGGGGTCGCTGAGCTTTAACCAAGAGAACACAGAGCAGAACAACACGGCAAATTTCACAAAATCACACTCGCACATCAGCATGCAGACACACAGCGGGAAACAGCTACATTAGTCAGAGTCTATAGGCAGTCGCTGTGTTTATGGCGCACAAATGCCTGCATACATGTGCACACAAACACACACACACACACACCTCATCAGACCCAATTTAGAAAGTCAATTTGGGATCAGGAGACCAATTATCTTAATTATTTTCCTTTTCTCTCCATCTCCATCACTCTCTACTTGTTTTCCCGCTTTCTATTTTAGCTGTGTTTGCATTTGTGAGTATTTTGGTTAGTGTTATTTCACAACACAAAATTACTCCAAAGCTCCGAGAGAGAAAAAACTTAGGAGGGTTCTTGTCTACATATAGGCTAAAAAAAACCCAAGCTGTTTTATTTTCATACTCAAACATGTAGCAAGAATTTCTTGCCTAGGGAACGGTGGCAGATGAATAATGACGGTGCGAAGAGGCTGTTATTATATTCCGCTCGAAAAAAACCTAAAAGAAACAGCGGTTAAACCTTCAGGGCCAGTCTGTTCAAGCTGCACCCGTGCAACAATTCAGCCTAACCTACACGGATATTGCCCAATTGTGTGTTACAGCTCATTCGCTGCAGGGGTGACAGCATCTCGCCGAGCACATTTGCAGAAAAGAAGGTAATTATCATGTGATGGATTTCACCTGCGCTCTGTGAAAATAACCCCGTGCATGTCTAAGCACAGTCGGTTTAAAATACCCCCCTCCAAAAATACAAAGAAATCATTTTTCTAACAGCATACAGAAGAAGAATATATATTTTTTGCCTAAAGATCAAATTGCCGGAAGTCTGTGTACTCAACAGTGAGGGCCAGTGTGTATCAAAAAATCTAAAATGAAATGAAAATTTAGATAAGCTTAATATTTTCAAGAGCATGTTAGATCTAGATTAGAATCCCTCATCTTCAGTGTTTATAGGCATGGGAGTCATGCGTTAGTGTTATCATTAATATAAAGGGTTCAGTGGGAGAACAGCAGAGTTTCCGTAAAATCATGCTGTGCAGATTCTCCTCAAATAAAAGGGTGGCTCTCTGGGATGGGAAGTTAGATGTGCTATAAATCTACACTAATAATCTGCATGCAATTAACATATAAGATGATGGAATATATGTTAATGTATGGGGGATGTACATGACGAAATGAAGGGTGTAATATAATGTAATGTGATGGTTTGAAGCACTAATGGAAATATTTGAAAGCACAGACAATAAAGTATGAGAACAAATATACATATATATTCATATTTTTATTTATATTTCATTTCTGGGAGGATATCTTGTACACCAAATATCCCATTGGCAGGTAAGCGCATTCAATGTGTTTAGAAGCCAGAAACAGTCACTTGTTTTAACAAACACAAATACAAAATAAAGAGAACCACAAAATAATGAACTGCATGTATATAACATACAAAAGAATCCCATGCCTACTCAGTAGGTAACTTCAACATTCCAGCTCTTGAAGATGTGGATATTTACACTTTAAGTTTTACAAAAATATACTTTATAGTTTTTCTCCTTTTTTTTGCTTACATTCTAATGAAATGAAGCGGTGCCCTCGTACGTAGCTCGTCCCTTTTTCCTCCCACTGAGTACGACTTACATTCTGTAACAAAAATATTCCCTCAACCCTTAAGGCGAGATGCAGTGCATCCTCTCTCGCGCGCAGCCGAGTCACAACACCAGCAAGGCTTCACAAAAAGGCACCAAATAACGGGAGCGTTTGTCTTGTTTAGGTTTTTTTTTTATCAAATTTTTTTTTCTCTATTTTTCCATATAACCGAGCGATATGTCACATGTGAGAAAGAGAGAAAGAGATAGTACCAGTGGATGATATTTACAAACAGAAACTAACATCACTCTTACTCATGCTTGAATACTTAAGTGCTTTTTTTTCCAAACAATGTCAAAACGTATCACAGCATCATCACTACATAATAGAGAAAGTATGTAGAAAATATGGCCCTGCTCACTTCAAATAATACAATGCAAATATGCAAATCATTTTTCACATCAATGGTACCAAAGAATGATAAAAACGAAACATGGCACATGTACAATATACATATTATGGTAGCTTATGTATATCATTCAATGTCTTTTGTAGCCTACTGTTTGAGTGCCTGCGAGGGCGAACGTGCTTTAGCACCACAGCTGCTGGCAATCTGTTTGTCTCTTGGTTGTTGTGTACCTAATAGTAGTAGACCCGTCAGTGCCGGTTTCTACGCTCTGTCTTTTGGGTCCCTTATGCATTTGAAGTGCTGCATTTGTTTTACAGAGACTGAAAGAAATCCCTTTTCATCTTCTATTGTCTTTGCCCAGTCCTTGACATGTGTCTTTTTCTCTCTTTCAGGTAAATCTCAAGATTCACCTAACACTGCACAGGGAGCAGACAAAAAAGTGCTTTTTGGAGGGGAAAACAAAGTCTTTTGATGCTGATTTCTTTCCCCTCAAAGAACCTTAAGGAAGGAGAGGTGCGGAGAGACTATAAAAGTTCTTCTCTCTTTGCTTTTTCTTAGCAGATCTCGATTGTCCTTGGGGAGAGAGTGGTCTGCATGTCTGATAGCGGGGTGGGGACGGGAGAGCTGTAGATGTTGGAGGCGACTGAGGAGGGGAAGGAGGAGGCGAGCTGGGACTGAAAGCTGCTGGACATGGACACCGATGGGTAGGTGTTGCCAATGGACGGAGATGGATAGGAAGTGTGGACCGGAGAGGAGTAGCAGGAGGTGACGGGAGAGGGGTAGGACGACACTGGAGAGGGGTAAGAGGTGATGGGAGACGGGTAACTGGAAGCGGGCGAAGCGGCTGATACCGGCGCCGCCGTCACCACCACTGCTCCTGCCTTCTCCGCTTTCTTGTCTTTCTGCCGTAGGTGGATCTTTGTGTGCCTCTTCCTCTCATCGCTGCGGGCAAACTTGCGTCCGCAGATCTCGCAGGCGAAGGGCTTCTCGCCGGTGTGAGTGCGGATGTGCGTTGTCAGGTGGTCACTGCGGCTGAAGTTGCGCATGCAGATGCGGCACTGGAAGGGTTTCTGGCCCGTGTGGATGCGGATGTGACGCGTCAGCTCATCGGAGCGGGAGAAGCGGCGATCGCAGGTCTCCACGGGGCAAGCGTAGGGCCTCTCGTGAGGGGGCGTCTTGCTCGGCCGGGTTGGGTACTTGCGCATGCGGCTGGGCTTAATCAGCTGGGACTGGTAGACGCTCTTTAAGTCCTGGGAACCAGTCTGGGTGGCAAAGGCCTTGATGGTGGACAGAGGAGTGAGGGAGGGCTGGCTTGACTGACTCTGGAAGGGCTTTTGGTCGAGGGGCACCAGGCTGATCTCTCCCTGCTGCTGAGGGAAGAGGTAGTCAGGGATCATGGGCACGGGGAAGCTAGTGTTGCAGGTCTTGCCGTTGGGGTAGGCCGGGGGAGGGTACTGCACTGATCCAGCCGAGCTGGAAAAAACCTGGCCCTGGTCCGGGAAGATGTCAGAGTTGGAGCTGGAGTAGGTCGGGGCGGCTGAGTAGATGGGGTTGGGCTCATTGTGGTGAATGGAGGAGCTGAGGCTCTGAGATGAGGAGGAGGTAGAAGAGGAGGAAGTGGAGGACGGGATGGATGAAGAGGAGGACGAGGTGGTTAGTGAGGCAGCAGAGGAAGAGCTGGGGGCAATGTTGCCCATCAGACCAGTGAACAGGCCCAAGATGGGCTCCGCCCAGAGGCTGTTGCTGCAGGTGGTGGCGGGCTCCAGGGTGAAGCGGCCCGTGTAGGAGATGGGGGGCAGCCTCTGGGTTTGGTAGGTCTGCTCTCCCACTGACTTCTCACAGTTGAAGGGGATATCAGGTAACGTATCTGCAGGGAGCACAGAGAAAGAGGAGACATTAATCAAACTGTCAATATCAAGAGGGGAGGGAGAGGGGGAATCCTGCCAGAGCGGTGGACAGTGTGTCAACCCCGTTCCTCTGAAACAGATCAGTCAGGTGCCCACGCAGAGAAACCCCCTCCAACTAAACTCTTTCCCCCCGAAACTCTAAAACTGACTCTTCCAAACCTCAACAAGAGCTGCTGTGCAAGCTTTCTATGCTCGCGTTTTCCTCTGCTCACACTCACTCGATCTTTCTTTCATTCTTCCTGTCGTGTACACACACACACACACACACACACACATTCTTGAAGCCCATCACAGAGCCCGAGGCAATTGATTACTGAAACTGCAGTTCAGCTGGTTTTAGGAATGCAATTTGAATTGAGCTGTAGGAGTGTCTAGAGGCATGCGGTGACTGAGCAGTGTTTGAGTCCTCCGAGAGTCGGCAGGGATTTAGAGCCATCAATAAATTGATATTAAGTCAGATTTTTTTTTTTTTATTTCCCCCGTTTCTGTTCATTTGTGGAATTTCATTGCATTAATGTGTTGTGCCCGGTCAGCTAAAATTCAAATTTACTTGTAGCATAAAATTCTCACTACAAGCCACAATAAAACAAATTAATATAGACTCGTAACTAAAACTCTTATGCCAGCAGTAGTTATGTGATCAATTAATAATGTGAATTAATAATACACAGTAAAGTATGAATAATAATTAAAGTTATGCAGCTGTTTATTTCTATTAACTCTTTTCTTGGTTTAGTGTAGCTCAGCAGATGTGCAGTTCAGTTTTACATGCAACACAGAGAACCAGCAGCAAATCTCCAGATCTTACCTCCAGTGAGGTGGTCGTACTGGTCTCCTGGCTCCCCGGAGCCAAAGCCTGCACCTTCGGGTGCGGAGGCGGTGAGGAAGGGGGTCCCTGCAGAGCTGAGCATCATCACCTCCTCCAGCTTGGGGTAGTTATCCATGGGGGAGTGAGGGAAGCTCAGAGGCTCTGAGATCTGCAGGGTTGGGAGGATCATCTCGGTCTTGGCTGCAGCCATCCTCGCTGGCGGCTGGTGATGAGTGCAGGGAGGCTGGATGCACACTGGCAGAGCGGTGCCTCGCAGGTGGAGGAATCACTTAGCCCAGCTCAGGGAGCGCTGCACACTTCTTCTGCTGATGTCGAGGAAGATGCTGCTTTCTTTCTCGCTCCGTGACTTCTCCAGTTGTCCTCTGTTGTTTTCCTTTTTCTCTCTCAGAGATGAGTAAAGATCCACTTGTCTTTTCAGAAAAAAATCAAAAGTGTCCTTTATACTCATTCCCTAAAATCCATTGAAATGAATCAACAGATCTTGATTTTGTATCTACGTATTAAATGACTTTTTCCAATCAGGTTTTAACCCTCTTGGATGGATTGTTGTTTTGAGTTGACTTTGTACTTTTTGTTGTGATATTTCTCAGTAAAGGGAGCTCTATGTGCTTGTCTATCTAGCTCTGCTCTAACAGTTGCTCTTGTGGGCTCTCAGGGCTCTCTCTGAGCTGAGAGGTTTCCCCTGCTCGTTTTATACCCTCTTGCCGTGACGTAGATGTCCATATATGGAGCGGAGGAAGCCCATATTTAGGCACTGCAGTGGAGGACACATGACGCTGGCCTGGGGGGAAAGCAGAGAGGAGAGACTTTATATTAAGCTCTCGCAGTAAATTGCGAAGACAACGCCGCTCTTCCTCTGTCCCGAATCAATGTGTCTTCATAGCAGAACAGCTCCGTGAGACAGCAGCATAATTCTCGCTCTCTGGCCGTCGCCACATAGATTTGATTTGGATTTCCCATCTGTGCAGCAGGCTACGCTGCTGCCGGAAAGCCCTGCTCCGCCGTGCCTTATAAGGTCGTGACTACATAAGGACCTATTCCGGTGGGTTTCCATTTCCCTGTCCTTATTTGGAACTTCCTGAGGCAGCGCTGATCGCTGCTTGGCAGTGAATGAGAGGCTGGAGTGCAAATCATGTCCAAGCGCTCACAATAACTAATGTCAGCAGCAGAAGAAAGCCTGCTTCCCTTGTTTTAAAGCACAGAACTATTACACTTTTACGTGACAGACTTTATGCAACAGTTGGAGCTGCTTTAGGCACATTTATTTTGTTAATGTTCTGAATGCTGAAGACTGACTGCTCTTAAAGGAAACATGTTTTAACCCACACACGCAACCAATTCTGTTTATTTGTGACACCAAAATAAGTAGAAATATTATCTAAGTTGATTTAAAAGTGACTTTCTTTTTTAGGCTGGAACATATTTTTCAGACAGTGTTATTGTTGGAAGCTGAGTTGTCGTGCATTTCTATAGATCTAATAGGCTTATTGATTATGAATAATTGGGGGACATGTTAAATTGATTTTGACTTTTGTTAGGCACATTTATTTAGTTAATGTTTGAACGCTGAAGACTGACTGCTCTTAAAGGAAACATGTTTTAACCACAAACGCAACCAATTCTGTTTATTTGTGAAATACACGTGTTATCCAAAAATAAGTAAAAAAAAAAAAATTATATAAGTTGATTAAAAAGTGACTTTCTTTTGTTTTCTAAATCTATTTATTTTGTTATCTTTTTTTTTTTTTTTATAAATCTTCAAATGCCAGTGTAAGATAATGTATGCCTGGTGATTATTCAGACAGTGGTGAGTGAGGGTGACTGTGTTGTATGGATAATGTGTGAGGTTCTTGTTGTGCTCAACAGGATAAAAATGACCTCAGCGTTTATTTACTGTTTCATTCCATGTATCTGATTTTACTTTTGAATATAATTACAGTGTTATGGTTGGAAGCTGCATTTCTATAGATCTGCTTCCCTTGTTTTAAAGCACAGAACTATTACACTTTTATGTGACAGACTTTATGCAACAGTTGGAGCTGCTTTAGGCACATTTATTTAGTTAATGTTTGAAAGCTGAAGACTGACTGCTCTTAAAGGAAATATGTTTTAACCACAAACGCACCCAATTCTGTTTATTTGTGAAACACGTGTTATCCAAAAATAAGTAAAAAAAAATATTATCAAAGTTGATTAAAAAGTGACTCTTTTTTTTTCTAAATCTATTTATTTTGTTATCTTTTTTTTTTTTTTTATAAATCTTCAAATGCCAGTGTAAGATAATGTATACCTGGTAATGAGAGGCTGGAGTGCATATCATGTCCAAGCGCTCACAATAACTAATGTCAACAGCAGAAGAAGAAGCCTGCTTCCCTTGATTTAAAGCACAGCTTCCAGCTCAACTATTACACTTTTATGTGACAGACTTTATGCAACAGGGGAGCTGCTTTAGGCACATTGATTTAGTTAATGTTTTGAACGCTGAAGACTGACTGCTCTTGTGATAAATAAGGAGACATGTTTTAACCCACAAACGCAACCAATTCTGTTTATTTGTGACACATTGTTATCCAAAATAAAGTTGATTAAAAAGTGACTTTCTTTTTTAGGCTGGAACATATTTTTCACACAGTGTTATGATTGGAAGCTGCATTGTTGTGCATTTCTATATATCTAATAGGCTTATTGATTATGAATTATTAGCAGACATGTTAAATTGAAGACTGACTGCTCTTGAGCTAAATAAGGAAACATGTTTTAAACCACAAAACGCACCCAATTCTGTTTATTTGTGAAACACATATATTATCCAAAAATAAGTAAAAAATATTATCAAAGTTGATTAAAAAGTGACTCTTTTTTTAGGCTGGAACATTTTTTTTTTCTAAATCTATTTATTTTGTTATCTTTTTGTTTTTATAAATCTTCAAATGCCAGTGTAAGATAATGTATGCCTGGTGATTATTCAGACAGTGGTGAGTGAGGGTGACTGTGTTGTATGGATAATGTGTGAGGTTCTTGTTGTGCTCAACAGGATCAAAATGACCTCAGCGTTTATTTACTGTTTCATTCCATGTATCTGATTTTACTTTTAAATAGAATTGCAGTGTTATTTTTGGAAGCTGCATTGTCGTGCATTTCTATAGATCTAATAGGCTTATTGATTATGAATAATTAGCAGACATGTTAAATTGATTTCGACTTTTTGATATAAGAGCGAGTGTATATCTCCAAAGGCTGTGG
The DNA here is from genome assembly GCA_916700685.1 of Adelosebastes latens. Taxonomy (NCBI): domain Eukaryota; kingdom Metazoa; phylum Chordata; class Actinopteri; order Perciformes; family Sebastidae; genus Adelosebastes; species Adelosebastes latens. Next base: position 16,217 of record CAKAKR010059179.1, read on the forward strand.
AGCTTAAAATATATACAGGCTTAAAGGTCCCATATTATAAAAAAGTGAGATTTTCAAGTTTTTTTTATTATAAAGCAGACTAAAGTGCTATATAAATACTGTGAAAGTATCGAAACACTCAATCCACAGGGAAATACACACAGCCCGTATTCAGAAACTCTGCATTTGAAACAAGCCGTTAGGATTTCTGCCCATTCGTGATGTCACAAATATACAATATTTAGACCCTTTACACAATTTTAAACGTAAAACATTCTAAATGTGTCCCAGTTTATTTCCTGGTTGCAGTGTATGTGAATGTCATCAGCAGACAGGAAGTACACATGGACCCAAGCTGTTGACCAGCAATGTTAATGCAATTCTGTTGCAATTCCGTCAAAATACGCTAAAACGGAGCGTTTCAGACAGAGGGTAAAAACAGGTATATTCAGGTCGACAGTATGAGGAAAATAAAGTTTTTTTTGAACATTAAAGCATGTATACATGTTCTAGTAGAGACACAAAATACAAGTATGAACCTGAAAATGAGCATAATATGGGACATTTAAGACTGTGCAAACTCTGCTGGCTGGTAGCAAACTTCCTCTAAATTAACTTTCCATCTCTGTGTCATTGATTAATGAGAACAGGTAGCCGCGGATGCTGACGAGGTGCCGGGCGATCCGTCTAATTGAGGGGTGTCCCCGGCTCAATATTCGGGGAATCTCTGTGCCACTCAGCGGCCTAATGGGCCGCATTAACAACGCTGCGCACAGCTGCCAGGACGCCTGCGGGATACCGATGTCCCCCTCGGCTGCTCCGGCTTCGGCTGGCGCGCCAGCACTCCTCGGTGGATGCTGACGGGAAATCAATGTGTTTCCCTTGCTGCTGACTGGATCTATATGCGAGCAAACCTCATTGGGAAACATCGTGGGCAGGACACTTTGAGGTGGCCTGAGAGAGAGAGAGAGAGAGAGAGAGAGATGGAGAGGAGAGAAAAAAGAGAGATGCTGCTGATGCGTTGGAGAGGGCAGTGCAGGTGAGACTCCATGTTCTTCAAATATCATTTGATTTAGACTCGAAAATACTGATTGCAAAGCTCTTAAACCATGTTCATGGTTGCCCTCCATCTACAGGGGCTGGTGCCACAATGATATAATCACAATCAGCTTAATCCGGGAGATGACATTTCACTGCACTGGATGGATGGATGGATGGATGGATGGATAGATAGATAGATAGATAGATAGATAGATAGATAGATAGAGAAACCAAACAATTCAGGTACACACACAGTAGGTTTTTTGTTCTTTACTGGACTGCTTTCTCTCTCCGGCGTTTCCCATTCAGCCTCTGGCAAATCTCTCTGTTTACCCCCATTAGACTGATAGCAAAATTCTGTCATATATTATGGATGATCTGGAGCAGAGGCTCCTTCACAAAATCCAAATAAGCCTGAAATAGAGGGGCGCAGCTGGAGAATGTGTAATGTTGTTTATTCATACAGTCAGATGCATATAAACGCTCCAATCTAATCACTTTTGAAGGTATGTGGCACTGCTCAGCGGTTAGGAGGAAAGTGGTGCTCCCACTGCGCACACACGTTCCAAAAAAACCTGAGTTTACGTTTTGTTTTTCAGCAAGGGGAGCTGCCACTGTGTCTCCATCCAGACCTGAGGAAAACGAAGACCAGAAGCTGCAGGACGTGGTGATGGTGAGTTGCACAAAGTGACTGTGTGGCACGAAGGTGGTGATGCCAAATCTAAACTCCTGTCTGCATCCGCCGCTGCTTTCATGCGTCAGTTACCAAGGTCGATAAATTTGTGGCAAAGCAAAGAAGAGCGAGCAGATGAGAGAACTCATCATCTGATGACAATGTAATAAAATCAGGTTAGGGAAAACTGTCGGAAAAGTAATAAAGATGATAAACAGTTCACAGTGGCTGTTTGGGCCTCCCTTCACTCTGATGCATGGAGGGGGTGGAAGCCAGATGCTGTAAGGGCAGGGGAAGGAGAATTAGTCTGTGTGTGTGTGTGTGTGTGTGTGTGTGTGTGTGTGTGTGTGTGTGTGTGTGTGTGCGTGTGCGTGTGCGTGTGCGTGTGTGTGCATGATGTGTGCATCGTTGCATGTTTGTGTGTGTGTGTTTGAGTCAGCCGCTTCGTTCTCCTCAGTGTGTTCCCCATTGCTGCCCACACAAAACCAGCCAGAGGAGTCCTCGCCTGATGAAACTCCAACGCTCTGCCAGCCGGCGAGAAACACAGGCTCTCCCTTTACCTACGCAGCCACCACGCCCCTGTTCTCTCTCACACACACACACACACACACATACACACACACACACACACAAACACACACACACACACCCACACCCAGTACGAGCGTTGGTTGATATTTAATCATGCCCCAATCTGCCACGGAGAAAAAACGAGGAAGTAGATATAGGGAAGCCAAAAAAAGAGAGAGGAGGTGGACGAGAGGAGAGGTGTTGGAACATAAAAATAAAGGGTGAGGGGAGAGAGAGTGATGTATAGATATGGAGGAGATGGAGGCAGGTTGAGAAAAAGAGATGGAGAAGGTGGGAAGGAAGGGTGAGGGCGATGGAAAAATAGAAAGTAGAGACACCGAGAGAGAATCCTCACACCCACATACTGTACGTGGGAGCAAATACCAAGCTTTGTGCTGGCATTTGTCAGCAGCCAATGCCAGCCAGTCAGTCAGGGAGACCGGACAGACAGACACTCCTGCTCCTCCGTCACACCTCCTCCTCTCCTCCCCGGCCGCCCACACCCACCAGTGGTGCAGTCCCTCTCATTAGCATACAGGTGTGTTCATGATGGGCGGACCAAGATTAGAGGGTGGACGATGACAGTTACCAAAGCCTGCATGTTACATAACGTAGCAGAGAGGACGGGGAGGAGGGAATCATGTAATGAGAAAGAGAGAGGTTATTTTGGAGCTATCATAGTTATATTTTGCCAAGCGGGATGGGGGAGAGAGTGGTGGATTTTGAGATGATAAAAAATGAAATGTGGCGTTGATGTGTAACACACAGGGAGAGTTGATAATTAAATGGGAGAAGAGCGGAGGCCTGATGGTCTCGGGCAGAGTGACATGCTGAATATTAGCCCATAGCCGTAGAGTGATGGGGAGAGGAGCAGAGAACATGATAGGAGGCTATTTGATAAATGTCATTTTTCTCCCAGCGTTTAAAGTGACGCCAGCAGGAGTGTGCGGCCTGACCTTTTACACGCTGAGTGAGATGCGCCTGGGAAAAGACAAGCTGGCGTGAGAGGGATAAAAAATCTGTCGGAAACATCGTGGAAGACAGCGGTGTAAAGGGGTCGCGGAAAAATCTCCGGACTAATTGACATGCATGAATAGCCAAATGGATCTAATGGGATTCTGGAAACCACCGTCGATGAAGACATCCATTACTGTATGTCTGTTTAAATACTTGACACCTCAACCTCGGCGCTCCAGTCATCATAAACTTTAGCTCACTTATTGAAATCTAAGACAGCCCATTATACAGTACAATGCCGAAGATTACAGCACACCACCTGTTGCTGCGCTGAGGCAGCCAGACTCGGTTCAGAGGAATGCTGCTGTGGAATGCTGGCCTCGTGTTAGCGGCGTATGATTATGTGGGTAAGATCACAAGCTTTCTTTTACTGTGGGAGCTGACCTACTAAAGCTTTAGGACCCGGTGACGACGTTTGAAAAACAATCTGCTCGCATGCACTTCACAGTCACTGAAGGCGGCGTCCCTTCCCGTCTTATTACCCCCCAGGCTGTGGAGCAGTATAGGTGTTAGCATATCACACAGAAGCAGGGCCCCGGCGTCGAATAGCCGCTCTATCTGCTCATCTGCCTGTTGTTGCCTCCCGAAGGTGGTAGGTGACAGAGAGACAATTACCAAACACAGCACAAAGCCCACCCCGCCGCGTCCCCGAGGATGTGTGACTCACTCAGGCCCCTGGCCTGTTTGTTTGATGCCAGTGACAAAAGATCTGACCTCTGACCTTTCAGCTCCCGATGAGTCACCGGTAGCGCGCAGGAAGACGGGGCTTCCCCGAACCACGTGGCGGTCACAGTGTAGCAACTGGTGTAACATTTAAAGGTTGTCACAAAACCCTTTTCTGTGTTTGTCTGGGCTGTGTATACCAAAGACCCCAGCATGTTGACAGAATGTAGGTAGGTCAGCTGTGTGTTTGGCATCTTCAGTGTTACAGTCCTGGTTAAGTTATTGTTATGAGTTTGAGAAGCTCGTGCATCAAGTCAATGATCACTGAAGCCACTGCTGAAACAAAAATATTCTATTTAAAAATGCGATTAAATTTTACCTGCGTAGATAAGTAAAGGCACCTGTTGTGATTGCTTTGGGTGCGTTGATTGTGAGATGAGATTTGGTTCATTTACTCAAGTAGTGTACTTAAGTACAATTTTGACGTACTTCTACTTGAGTGATTCCATTTTATGCCACATCTACTCCACTACATTTCAGAGGGAATTATTGTACTTTTTACTCCACTATATTTATTTCACAGCTACAGTTACTACTTTCTTTTCAGATGAAGATTTTACATAAAAAAACATTTACAAACTGATTTGTGTAACAGAACTTAGTTTTTTCTTCTAACGTGACATTTGTGACGTGTTTTCTGTACTTATGTAACGTGGTTTCGTTACGTATTTTACTTAGTTTACGTACTTATTTTAAGCCCAGCCATGACGTTTTTCCTAAACCTAACTAAGTGGATTTGTTGCCTGAACCTAACTGCGGACGTTACTGTAGTTTTGTTACGTTGCGTACAAATGACACGCGAAAAGCCTTATGACATGCGGAATGTCATTGTAATGTGCTATTTATACGTCTTCCCATGAGACCGGGTTGCAAGACGCCTCAGATTTATCTTGTGACCCTTTTGAGGGGCCCTACCCATGGATTGGGAACCACTTAACTAAACTACTTACAGTAGCTGCATACAGTCTATAAAGTAGTTAAATCTAACACCACCTCAACCGGCATTTTTCTGCAGAAAGTGTACTTTTACTTTTAATGATTTAAGAACCGATAATACTAATGTACTTTTACCCTGATAAGATTTTGAATGATAGACTTTTACTTGTAATGCAGTATTTTTACATTGTGGTTTTGGCACTTTTACTTAAGTCATCAGCTGTCAGTCACTTTGTGGAGGAGAAAATTAGGCACAGACCAAACCAGTTTAACCATTTTAAGTTTACTTCAAAGCTGCCTGGATGTTGCACCTTGTTGCACTGCGACAAATGCTCCTTATTGGCTGATTGACTGAGCCGACTAAAACCAACTGCTCTCCACACTGCTGACGTCCTCATGTGGACAGAGAGACAGACAGGAAGAGACGGGGAGCGAGGGAGGCAGAAAGATGTGGCCTCAGCGTCCAGACTGAGCAGCAACTGGTTTGTTGTCTTTAGCGAACACGTTTGGGTGTGACTCATGTGCAGCGTACGTCCTCGGAGCAGACAGAAAACATTCAAACTCACAGACCTGTTTTTATTCTACTGCAGTCTTCAGATTTTTGTCGGGAGTTTAAACTTTGCTTTAGTCCACAGTCATGTGGAGCTCTGCCAGTCCACATCTGTTTATGTGGAAGAGCAGTTTTATGCAGCGTGGGTTTATTATTGCATCAGACAGTCACGCCATCACCCTTGCTCACTCCTTGGCCCTCGACGCTCTTTTAGAGAGTGGCAAGAAAGGGGAGATAGTTTGGTTTTTATCTTTTCCTCTCTGAACCAAGAGCTATAAACACAAAGGCCGAGCTACTGAAAATTTGGTAAACTTACCCTGAAATCACCCTGTCTCTCAAAGGATGACCTGTCTAAACCTGGTGTTATACAAACAGGCAAGGCATACGCACCCACACATACACATACACACACACACACACACACACACACACACACACACAAACCTTTAAGTTGTTCTCCAGAGTTTATTTGAGTTTTGAGTCAGATCAAAACTTGCCAAGACAAATAGTCTCCTTGGGTCCAATGGCCAAAGCTTTTCCCAATAACTTGCCGCGAAGTGAAAATGACAGGCGGAGAGAGAGGCACATCTGCTCAGGTGAGAGTTATTTGTTTTGTAGTGTCGGAGCTGAAGTAAAGTGAAGGAGTAGAGAGGGTGAGAGGCAGAGAGATAAATGGCTAAGGAGAGGTACAGAGGCAGAGGAAGTGATGGAAAGACAGAGCCAGAAAGTGACAGAGAGTGAAAGAGAAAGTGACTGTCGCTGGGTTGTTGACAGGTGGGCCTCGGGGCAGGTACGACAGGTTGATTCAGGTAAGCCCCTCTCCTTCCTCTTCCCCTCCTCCCCCTGCTCTCCTCCACCCTCCACCCTCCAACCCTCCCCCTCCACCCCAGCTGGAGACTGCCGACGTGGGATAGCCTACAGGGCTGAGGAGACAGGTCTCCATCAGAAAGCCCCGCAACCCTTTACAATCATAATCATTTAACTGCGAGTGCCGTACGTCAACAGGAATGACGGCTGACGAGGCAGACAGACAAGATGACAAACAACAGTAGCTGCAACACCCCTTCTATAGTATGCTTCCAAGGAAAATGGGAAAAAAGGAGAGGAATGAATAAATGAATAACTGTCAGAAGTGTTTGGCTTCTGGGACAATGGTTTTTTTTAAAGAGTTGAGGCTTCAGGGGCCAAATGTCACTTTGGGTCACTTGGACTGAAGATTTTCACCAGCAGATTTTGTAAACTCTGCAGCACAGACAATAAAGCATCTTACAGTAAGTGATAAGTAATTACCAGTAATCTAATTTGCTCTTTAAATTTACATTATTTATTACAAATCACCAGGGTCAGAGTTGCCTCTCCTTCTCTCTCCTCACGCGAGGACTTGGAAGCGACCGAGTGTGCAGGTTAATGGTGCAACTGGATTAAGGAGACTATAGTTTCATACATAATGCAGGCATTTACCTAAATGGGAGAAACGTGACTGAGGTGCAGTGTTTACATTAAAGGAGGGTGAGAGTTCGGCCGAGCCGGGGGAATATTTTTCTGCCTACGCTGGCGGCAGACGGCGTAATGAATTTCTATAAAGCGCACTGCAAATAAAAATAAAGACACACAAAGGAGATTGCATGTTGATGGTTGTCGGGCGATGCTGACAAGGAGGAATGGGCGAGGACGGCGTTGAGACTTGCAGTGGTGTACAGTTTGTGAAAGACATCCAGTAGCCTCCTCAAGTTTTTAAAAAAAAAAATCACCCTTTTCAGCTGCCAGAGTCGAGACAATTAAATCCCAGGATTTTAACACATGTACAAGGAGGAGTAATCAAACAGGAAGTAAAAAGCTTTTATATTATCTTTATCAACAAGAATACGCACACAGGTTGCGACAAAGACACACACCGACGTGTTCCAGTGTTTGTGTTTGTCTTGCTAAACAAACACGGCGTGCACGTGGTGAATTGAACACAAACACCCGCTCACACACACACATGATCGTGTCCGAGGGCCGAGTACATGTATCCACAAGTGTGCTGACGGCACACACCCGGCATATAGCCTGACATCCTCTTGGCCGCAATACACCACACAATTAAAATAAATCTCCTACGAAGGCCACATGGTGCTGCTTTTTTCTAACAGCCAAACAGGGGAACAACTCCATAGCAACACCAGAGAAATGTTTACGCGTGAGAATATTTGGATATGCGCTGTTGGAAACATAAACAGGCTTAGTGTCATAATTTAGTTATAGGAACAGGATTTCTCTCTGTATTGACTTAAAGAGTCAAAGAAAGAAAATAACGTTGAGTTGGAAAGTCGTGAACTTCCATTTTTCTCGCAGTGGGAATGTGACAGTGTGTGTTCTCATTACGAGCACACAGACAGCCCTCCGTGGGTCTCACTCTCCGAGTCTCTCTCTCTCCCCATCTATCTCTGCATTCCCAGACAGCTTTAGCAGTTCAAACCCTCGCACTGCGGCATTGTCACACACCACACTGGTTGCCATGGAGAAATAGTCCTCCTGGTCTCCAAGGTACCCGAGTCTATTGTCTTTGGCTTCTTTATTTAGATGAAAACATGATTTGTTGGAAGAGATCTACTTGTTTTTTCGCCGCTTCTCTTTGCTGCCTCCTCTTTCTTCTCCTTCTTCCTCCTCACGAGCATCAATGCGACGTCGCATGATGTGCATTGTTTCATTCTTCTCCTTTCCAGGAGTTTGACTTATATGCGCATGTGTGCGTCAAGCTCGCCTGATGTTTTGTAGCAATTAATTTCAGTGTGTCTGCATGTCAGCGCCCCAGGAGGGGGGCTGTATAAAAGTTTTCCCCATTGCCACAGCTCTCGCCAGGGCTTATAATTGCCTTCTATTACCAGGGCTGGGTGTCACAGCCTGTCTGTCACCAGGAGACTCTCAACTAGCGACACATGATGAGGAAAAGGAGTTGCAGCTTTCTTACTGCTGTTCTTTTTGGCAGAATAGATAATACAGGATATACATATATCAGACTATACTGTATATATATATATATATATATATTTATAGTAAATAAGAGTATTGTCCTCCAACTTGTTGTGTTATGCAAAAAGTTCAACTTCAGTGCACCTGTATTGTTGGAGAAGTTGCTTTATAAGAGCTGTGCACTCAGAAAACAAGCTTAAGGTGAGCTACACACCAAACAACAAAGAAAAAACATTTCAGTGGCTCTAATGTGGCTTTAAAAAGCAGCTGCGGGGGCTTACAAACAGTTACAATCAGCGAGCTCTGACCTTTGACCCCGTTTATTTGCATGTTTCCAGCTCTGCTCACAGCTGTCAGCAAGCTGCTGCTTCTGTAGTCGACTGCAAACCAAACAGGAAGTGACATCACATCCGTTGCTCCGTGATATCACTGGGCTGAGTCGGAGAAAACGATAGAGTGAAAGGGAGAAAAGAGACAGAGTGAGAAGAAGGAGAGGAGCGCGGCTGACGGGTGGAAAGAGGAAGCCGTCTGTGTTTCGTTTTCATTCAGTGGCTGTGGCTCAGACGTCCCAGACTCTGTGGTCTTGTTTAAGGCCAGCCAGACAAATAAACTGATCCAATTTAAGTCACTTATCTACTTAATCAGAGGGGCTACAAACACACTGTCTTCATCTCCTGCTTTACCCTCGGATGGCCGTCTTGAATCACCACATATAAAGTTTTTTTTTGGAAACTTTACACTCGTACATAAATATTTTTGGGCGAGACTTTGTCGATGTCAGCAGTTGCTCAGTTAATTCTTATGTCTGCACATTGTCTAACTTCTAAATAGCTTTAATTCAGTTGTATTTCATTCCTGTTAATTTCAATAACTGGAATGAATGAAAAGGCAAATAAAAGAGAGAATATGTGTGTTGGTTACAGTGCTTTAATCTACTGTAACCATAAAACTCAATCTTCTTTCAAAGATCCGGTGTGTGTGTGTGAACTGCCAGTTCACACCGCTACACTTACGTTTCTGTTTTTTTTGCATGCAAGGTGATGCAAAAGTGGAAGGAGAGGTTTCGGAAACTGTGACGCTGTGCTTTGTCAGCGCCGGGTGCAAGGCAGGGTGAGTTACTGTTGTGTGCTTTTGTGGCAGAAGCGTGCGGCAGCTTGTTCCTCTTGCTCGGAGGCCAAACGCTGAATGGAGTGGGTGCAGGTAAACATGCTAAAACAGGCTCTCTCGGTAATTGTGCTGCCTTGTTGACATCTTTCACGTTTGTACGCCTATTTTTTCCCAACACCTGACGTCAAAACGTCTCTGACTTTTCAGTGTTTGGGATCTGGCGGTTAGAGAGGGTTCATGCTTCAGCATTTTAGAGTGAAAAATCAGCAAAAAAACTAACAAAACCCTGATCTGATTATAAATGTTAAATACTCAGAGTTGAACTGAATCATCCATACAAGAAATAGGTAACTTCCTTCTCAGTACCTGAATCATGTAAGTTACTGTAAATCTCTTTGAAGGGATTTCTGAAAGAGTCTGCCCACCTTATCATGCATCCCCCCATGAGATACACACTTAGAGCTGACGTGTTTCATCACCCAACATTTGTTGCTATGATGATGATGATGACGATGGTGTTGATGATGGTATTCTGACTGGGCTTGGTCTGAGCCACAAATAGGCACAAATTGTTTTGAAACCAGGCTTCGTTTCTCATTTTCACAATGAGGAACTAGAGAAAATGAGTCAGAGCAGATGTGTCGAGAAGCTCACACTGTCTCCAGATCAGTTTCACGTAATGGTTTAATAGGGAGACCGAGCCTACTACAGGGGTTAATGGAAAGATGGTCCACCAGCAGTGTTGAGAGGAAGGGCGGCGTTGAAAACACTGAAAATGTCAAAAGGAGACGACCCGCTGTGAACAGGACAAATAAACCAGCAGTTGTGCTGTATGGGCTGTTGGGAATAGCCAAGCATGTCCACACACACATGCATGAACCCATATCGCTCCTCGGTGAAAGAGCCAGCAGGGAGAAGGGGAAGCAGGGGGAGGAGGAGGAGGAGGGGAGGACTGTGGGAGAGAGGCAGGAGGGAAGGGAGAGGAGGTCTGGAGCGAGTCCAGGGGAACTCCAGACTGCTGTTACCCAACATGCTCTCTCTCAACAGGGGCTGGGAGACTGGCTGCTGCTGCTGCTGCTGCTGCTGCTGCTGCTGCTGCTGCTGCTGGAGACCCGGAGAACAGGGAGGTGGGGGCACACACACACACACACATCTCTTGTACACCCCCCTGACACACACACTGCCGTGGCCGTGTCGCCATAGTAACACACTGACCCTGGCCTTAGAGTTGAACTCGCGAGTCTGATCTCCTGCCGAGCTCTGAGTAGTGGGGTGGACTAAATCTGCCTATTTATAGCAGGCCCGTTGGCTCATTTTCTACCAGTGACAAAAAGACCTAATCTGCTTTCTCCAAAGCCCCACCACATCTACCTTACATCTATAGACCCACTCCAGCAGAAAGACAGTTAGGGATGGAGACACAGAGCTGGGAATAAATGAGAGGGAATGAGTAGGAGGGAGGAAGTAACAGAGAAAAAAAGAGACACAATGAAATAGAAACTAAGAGACTGATGCTTTACTGCCTCTGATTACATGTTCATCTTTTATTTAACCCCTTAAATCACAATGACATGCGCTGGCCCGTCACTGAAGTTGGAGACAATCATTCCTCTAAGGGATGCTAAAGTAAAGTGTATTTATGTCATGTATATATGTTCCTGGTTAATTGAAGCTTAACTTCTAATGTATGTTGTGTAGCCAAACATTATTCAAACCCATTCCAGTGGAGACTGCAAGATACCAGGTTGAATAAAGTAGGGCTGTCAAAGTTAACGCGATAATGACGCGTTAACGCAAATTTGATTTAACGCCACCAATTTCTTTAACCTATTAATGCAATCGATCTTACTTACTTCAGTTTTACAGCAAGAGTGATACTGGAAAACTTAAGATATCCATTGGTAATCATGTCATACTAGCTTGTTGCGGAGGAGGCTAAATAACACTCCAAACCTGCGCTAAATTTTGGCGAGGAAAACCTGTCATGGCCGTTTTCAAAGGGGTCCCTTGACCTCTGACCTCAAGATATGTGAATGAAAATGGGTTCTATGGGTACCCACGAGTCTCCCCTTTACAGACATGCCCACTTTATGATAATCACATACAGTTTGGGGCAAGTCATAGTCAAGTCAGCACACTGACACACTGACAGCTGTTGGGCTGCAGTTTGCCATGTTATAATTTGAGCATATTTTTTATGCTAAATGCAGTACCTGTGAGGGTTTCTGGAAAATATTTGTCATTGTTTTGTGTTGTTAATTGATTTCCAATAATAGATATATACATACATTTGCATAAAGCATTTCATATTTGCTCACTCCCATGATGATATTGAGTATTAAATACTTGACAAATCTCCCTTTAAGGTACATTTTGAACAGATAAAAAAATGTGTGACTAATTAATTAATCGTGATTAAATATGTACAATCATGCGATTAATCACGATTAAATATTTTAATCGATTGACAGCCCTAATATATACATATGTATTTCAAACCCACAGAACTTTATTCAAATTCCAGTGGAGATTGCAAAGATACCAGAAATGTTAGGCTGAATTTGGGGAAAATATGTATAAAATGATGTGCAATAAACAGTATGTAGAACATTTTCCATTTGATATAATGGTGCAGCCAGAAAAAAAAAATGGATTTGAATTTTCCATTTTAATTAATTGTAAACATCATATCGCTTCAATGGAAAGCTAAAACATGCTGATACAGAATATAAAATGTATATGTGTGATAATGTCAGACAGTGTGGAATATGATGATTTTTTTTCAATCTTAAAGTAACTTAAGGGGAAACAAAGAGGGAAAAGTTTAAGGGGTTAAAAGAGATTCTCAGATTTGTGCCTATCAGCAAATGTGTGTGTGTGTGGCTGAACTTACACCCACGTGGCCTCAGACCAGACTTTGGCCGACGTGACTCGGCAGTGCCCGGGGTAATTGTCCCGCTATTGGCTTCTGCTCCCAGCCAGGCTGAGTTAGCAGAGCCAGTCACAGCGAGCAGTGCGTAACTTTAGCCAGAGTTAAACCCACTCTGGCCCCTGGCTGCGGTCCAAGTCCACTGGCCTTTTTCTCAACCCCCCTCATCATCTCCACTGCGCTGATACTGAGCATACGCTGGGAGCTCACAGAGGTGTGTTCAGTCTAGGCCTCACAATACCCTCCACAAAAAGACGGAGCGCAGAGAGGAGCTGCTCCAGATAAAAGGGGCTGATATTGATACTGCCGGTCCTTTACAGACAGATTCCCGGACATGATCTGAAGGCGTTCAACAATGTCACACGGCTTCAGTCATGTCTTCTCTCGATGCGATTGATATGTGGTCTTTTTCAAATTTTTTCTCGCTTGTTGGATATTATTTCTTTTTCCGCTCCTTCTCTTTCATTTTTGCATTTTCCATTCATAGCCTACTAATAGCAAGCATCTTTTTCCCCCTTCCTTTTTTCTGTGGTGTGAAGCTCATGAACCCCACGTAATTAAAATAACCGATCATATTCTATTCTTACACCGACATGTGATCTAACAGGTTTTGAGGTGGCAGACTTTTCAGTTCCTCAAATTTGACTGCTGGTAAAGAGGACTGACCTGAACTCTTTAATGATTATAGGAAGTATTTTCTGTGATACAAACAGACATCAGTAATTTTAGCTGAAGTAAATAAAGGACTAATCCAATAAACTGATCGATGACGACCACATCAGCGTCAAAACTATAGCACTGGCACTTGGCCAAGTGTCAGATTGGCACACGTCGGTGCCGATCAGTCTATTTTCTGACCAGACTTCATTCATGTGATCATCATGTTAGCTGTTAAGCTTCAGCGGCTAACTGTCCTGACTTTACTAGCTCCTCTTTAACCCCAAGGCTCGCTAATTGGCTTGGTCTGTTTCCTTTGTGGCCGACTGCGTCACACAGTAAACTTAACCTCAGCCCAGACATAAGTATATTAACATGGTTAAGTATAAATAGCTCCGAGTAGTTAAATTCAACCCCTATGTATGTGGAAGTGAGTATTTTGGGCACCTGTGATCTTGTTATTGGTGTTAAATTTAGCTCTGTGGTCCTCAGTGAGGAGTGGAAACAGTGACAGGGACCTGTTTTGCCACAACACACTTCCTGTGCGCTGTGAGTAGTGAGAAAACCGCAACCCAGTGACGCAACGTTCGGAAAAAAGAGAGAGAGCAACAGAGAGGCGTGGAAAATCAGCAATGAGGAAGTTGTGGCTTCATTTGAAAAAGGAAAAATTGTTGACTGAACTGTAATTGGATACTGTAAGTGAACTGTAAGGTTTCCTGTGTGCGGACTTTCCCCTTTAAGATAACACGATAGGCGGTGGTGATAAGGTGAGCAACAGACTGAATGCTGCTGCTATCATTACTGCCGCTGTTTTGACTAACTGTGGATGTATTTCTGTGCTTTGTTGCACAAAATGTTTGACACCCAAATCGATTCCAGCAAGCCTACACACACACATATAGATCTTTTTTTTTTTCCCTCTTTTATATTCTCAAGCTCTCGTGCTTTTGTAGCTGCTCTCACTTCCTGTGGGCTATTGTTTGCTGTGACCTCCGCTAAGCACACGCTGCACAGCAGAACACAGAAAAAAAACGACTTTATCCTTTGTACTTCAGTCACAAATGTGCTTCAGCGTTTCCTGATAAAGCACAGCGGAGCATCGAATTAAGAGACAGATTTCTGAAAGTAATCTGTTATATAAACTGCTTATTTATGTGAATGAATTTATAAGACACCACTGAGTAAATCTTGCCTAGTGTTATGTGATTATGATATTTATAACCACAATCAGGAGCTGCTAGTCAGAGGAAGTGAGAAACGAGTGCATGTTGAAGATATATTTGGTTCATTTGTGTCAGTTACCCCAAAAAGCATAAATGAAGATGCACTCATTTTTGTCTATTTGTGTGGGAGTTGGAACACAGCGCCAAAGAGTATATGTGTGTGTGTGTGTGTGTGCGCGCGTTGGAAAGAGACAAATTTATAATGTGAATTCTCTCTCTCGAAACAACACTGAAAGTCATGAATCATCTCTGCTGCATAGACATAACCACAGGAAGTACCCATGGAACACACACATACACACACACACACACACAGTATACCAAAGCATAACCAAATAGACTCTACTGGAACATGCAACAGGCTAGAAATAACACAAACGCAGCCCATAAACTGTGAATATCTCAAGAGTATAAATTCATCAAGTAGGTTTCCAGGGATTTCTTCTCATCGATTGCAACTCTCAACAACGCAGAACGAGATTTTTCTTTGAAACAGGCACCAAATCTTGTCGATCAATAAACTTTGGTCGAGACCCCATCACAACATCCCAGCCATTTGCTGCAGAAGACAAGGTTACCATGGTGACCCCTACACACTGGGGACATACGCAAGAAAGTGGAAGTCATAAAGAAATGTGTGTGTGTGTGGCTTATGTGAGACAGGGAGAGAGAGCCAACGCTCAGCCTTGACCCCTGGAGTCCCTCTTCTTTGTAAACCTTGTTTGGTTTGCTGCGACAGAGCAGAATAGTTGCTCATTATTCCTGTTGTATGAGCCTGGTCCTGAGGGTGACAGCCATACTGAAAGAGTCCTCCCACTGACCAGAAGAAATAAATACACACACACACACACACACACACACACACACACACATACGTACACACACACGTACACACACACAATGAACAGGAGATATGGGATCTCAAGGTTAGAAGAAATCCAGACATGGACATAGAAAACACACATAAAGGAGTACAAAGTGCTTCATTTGGCCATGACTTCCTCTGACATCTTGTTATGAACAGTGATGGAATTAGTCAATCAGAGAGTTGTTTTTCTACCTTTTTGTGTTTTACTGCATATAAGCTGTATTTGCAGTAATATTTTAGATTACAGCGTAATACTTCCCAATTACAGTACAATGTGTACCGATACATGTATGTAGGCACCAAGGAGCAACCTCCGGGTCTGAAAGGTGAAGCCCATATTGAAGTGCCTTAAACTTGCATTCTTTCTAATAGCCAGCAGGGGGCGACTCCTCTGGTTGCAAAAAGAAGTCTGATTGTATAGAAGTCTATGAGAAAAAGAGCCTACTTCTCACTTGATTTATTACCTCAGTAAACATTGTAAACATGAGTTTATGGTCTCAATTGCTAGTTTCAAGTCTTCTTTAATACAGCATGATGTTCATTTAGTAAATTATGGTCCCATTTAGCCCATAAAGCAGGGTATGCTTTAGGGCGTGGCTACCTTGTGATTGACAGGTTGCTACCACAGCGTTTTTTTAGTTTTTTTTTTAAACCTTTCACAGTGTGTTTTCAGTTCATAAAAGTTCATTTTAACATTTTGGTCAGCGTTCGGTTGTACTTAGCTCCACCCTCTCTTGTCACTTCTGGTTGCAGAAACCCAAGATGG
Organism: Adelosebastes latens; assembly: GCA_916700685.1. NCBI lineage: Eukaryota > Metazoa > Chordata > Actinopteri > Perciformes > Sebastidae > Adelosebastes > Adelosebastes latens. The sequence goes on from CAKAKR010059179.1 coordinate 32,211, forward strand.
AGCGGGCTTTGTTTGCTTGCAGGTAAATGGTCTGTGTGAAGAGCAAATGAGGCGGAACGCATCAGCCGAAATGCAATGTTTAAAATTAGCTTGTAAACTGTCTACTTGTTAAACAACCCGGTCGTAAACATCGTCTCTCAACTCCAACTCCATTCTAGCGTCTCAAGTTGATCGGACTGTAAACAATTGACCAGTGCAGAAGAGGAAGTCTTTGCCCGGATATCCACTCGCTACACTGGAACCCCCAAAATATTGTCTGTTGTCCCCAGAGGCTAAATTGTTGTCAGACCGCTAGCTGATGGGTTCCGAGATTGCTCTGTACCTTATGGGCTGTAATCTTAATCAATGGCGTAAATATCAGCAGTGCAACCGGTGCAGCTAAAACGCTTACGGTTTTGAGTCATAGAATGTATTTTATATATATTTATTTAATTTGGCGCTCCGACTGCTGTCCGTGGTGCTGATCAGAGGCTGGTTTGCAGGATGGGATTTGCATGGTGACATAGCAATTGTCTGGAGTGGTTGTGTACTTCTGCACGAGCGTACACTTAATTTTGTGGGTGAAGGTCCCAAAAAAAATCTGCACCAGGGCCAATCCCAGCCATGGTATGCTGCTGATCTTAAACGTTATCATATTTGTGTGAGCGGCTTGCATATATGAGCATGCTATGAAACAGGTGGAGAGAGAAAACATCCCCGACCTCGTACTCGCTGCCAGTTGACGCCATTTCTCTGATTCCTCAGATGTGGCCACGGGCTTGGCACGCTTGGTTGTCCAGGTGATGGCTACCGTGGAGACAGAGGGCCTGACCGGTCTTGGCCCACTCTTTTACACCAACTGTGCCAACTTACCGTCAACTGGACACTAAACGGCAGCGACACACACCGAGCCTTCCTCCGCTGTCGACCGTAGGCACGTGTTCAAACCTGAGAAAAGATAAACTAAAACGCTGCACATCCGTTTTGAAATCTGAAATCAGATTTGCCACCCTCAAATGTAACCACATCAGTAAGAAGACTGTTGAAATATCTGACCCAGCATCAGCGGTGTAGGGGGTTGATTTTGTTGCTGGTGGGCTGTAAGCAACACAGAGAAGAGATTTGCAGAGACAGCCCATAACAGCTCCCTTGGAACCAATGACTCAGATATGCAGATGTGTTTACTTCCCTTCTGTTTCCCACCTCAACCAGCACACAAAAGGCTGGGGGAATGAAAGTGCCTGATAATGTCTTTAAGTGATTCATTTATATATTTATATGCCGTCATAAAGAACTCATTTTTTACTAAAACTTAGACAGACACTTCAAATGGGCTCTTTGCCTCTCCTCTCTATTCCCTCCCTCCCTTCTGAGGGTATTCATCTTTTGTCTAATGCGTAGCGCTGCTTTCTGTTAGTTTCTCTCTGACACCATGCCAGCAGAGTCATCTGCAAAGGGACTCATGTAGGGATTAAAAACCATCAACAGCTCCCCTTTAACAGAGAGGTAGAAAAAAAAACGTTGAAAAATGAAATACAAAAAATAAAAATAAAAAAAAACTCCAGACAGTTTTGAGAAAACTTGTAGAAAGAGAATGCAGATTGTCACCTGACCCCGAGGCAAGGCAGCCCTAAATATAATAAAGAGAAGACAACAGAAGAAGACGAGGCGACACGACACGGGTAATGTGTTTTCTCTGCTGGTGTCGTCTGGCAGATCTGGGATGATTGAGTGCTGATGCCTGCCTGGGCCGCTTCAGAGAAGATCGTCTACCCCCCCCCACCCCTCGGCTCGCACACACATGCACACACGTGCACAGCCTCTCTCATGACACACATTAACACACATGCACACACACACAAACACAGCCCTCCTGTTTTTTGAGTGACAAAAACATCAAGGCGTATTAGCTGTCAGCATCTCTACGTCTCTGTTTTTGGTCGAGGGAAATATTTCAAGGTAACACTTTATTATTGTGTGTGTGTGTGTGTGTGTGTGGGGGGGGTTCTCCATGGTGGATGTGTGTCTTAATTATAACAGGGTTTAGTGAATTAGGGCAGGATGTGTAATAGACTCAAATTTGCATAATCTCTGTTGAATAAACCTCAGCGACAAACATGCAAGCAGAAAATCATACATGCTTACTGTACTGCATAACTTAAATTTAAAAAGAAATATGAAAAAAGGCACGTTTGTGACAGTAATCTACTGCATTTACTTACAGAATGTGTGTATTAATCTCTGTGTATTTTCATAATCATTCCATATTGTGAAATTGTCAGCAGCAGATACAGACAAACAGGTGCTGGCTACAGAGGAAGTTGATTGGCCTGATTCCATGATCCATTTTCCCAAGGCTTCCACACCCCTGCAGCTGTCCTCCCGAATATGAGAACCATGTGTGTGTGTGTGTGTGTGTTTGCAGTGCGGTTATGACAAATTCACTCCTCGCTGTTTGCCAAAAAGTGAGACAATGATCTTCATTGACAAAGAAAAAATAAAACGGCAAACAAAATTCTGGACCAACAAATAAAAAAAACTGCAGATAAATTTAACGTCCCTTAACTGATTCTTTGAACGCGATTTAAAAAAAATTCTCAAAGTTTTTTAAAGGAGTCTGACCTGCTTGTGAATGAGTTTCCCCGATGTTCAAAGTGAAGTCATATAGCAGGTTTTGGGGGCTTTTGGCTGTTTTGCGTGGCAGAATGTTTTGAACTGAGCGGTGACAGCCTCAGCCCGACTGAAGAGTCTACTCCGACTCGCCTCATTTCTATTGGAAAACACTTTCTCTTTCTCCCTCTCCCTCTTTCTCTCTCTCTCCGTCACCCTCCTCTCTCTGAAGCTGCAGATCACTTGAAAAAGAAAGGGGAAGGAACATGAATAAAAACTGAAGGCACTTCTCTTAGATATGTCTCTTGATGCTCTTCAGATCTTTAAGACTTCATCACAGGGAAACGCAGGGTTACTCTAAGAAAACTGAAGGACTCTGACTCCCTAATCTACCGTACAAGAACGGTAGTGAGAACACAACGCCTTTTTAGAGCGGCTTCTTTTTCCTCGCTCACAATTTTGATCTTTTCTATTTGGTTTTTATTTATTGATGGACAGGTAGAGAGAGAGAGAGAGAGACTTTTTTTGCTTTTTAAATTGGATGAAAAGAAAAAACAAGGGACCATATTGTCAAAAGAAAGGCTTTATATGTCTGTCCATTTCAGACTCTCGTGCCTCAAGACGAATTTCACAGTGAATAAGCTTCAGTGAAAGAAAAATTAGAGGCGAATTTTGCCCTTTCCACTCCACACTGGCTACATCGTATCATTTGTTCAAGTACAAGTAAATATAACTTGGCAATCAAATAAAGCTGAGTCCAATTAATTGGTGTGATGATGAGAAGATTTTTTTTATTATTAATTTCAGATATAATTGCTTCAGTAACTATATTCTCATAAACTGGGGGAAAGTGTTCTTTAAAGATGATATCTGTCTGTTTGTGTGTGTGTTTGCACTGACTCCTGGTCAGACCTGTGGATCGTCTGTAGGTTAAGGAGTTTTGGGTTTGTAGTGAAAGCTGAACCTGGGTCTGCACCAAACGTCTCATCTCCCTGAGCCGGAGCCGGGCCAGACATATTGACTGATGTTCCAGGCATAATGAAAACATCCCCTGCAAATTGAATCTGATTGGATATCAGCTATCAGCCGTCGTTCAACAACAGCAGAGCAAATGAGCTGCCAGCGGCGTCCCCTGCCCCCCTCTCTTTCATTAATCTCAGACTAAATTGCTCCGGGTTTGACCTCACTGTGTAGATCTTATGGCTTTCCCTGGTTGTGTCCTTAACATGATCTTAACATAATTTTTTACCTTTAAAACAGGAAGATGCTCCACAGAATAGAATTCAGCCAACGCCTAAATTTACAGTGAGTAATGCTGCTCTGATAACACTACAACGCCACATTGTCACTTTCTTTAGATTTGCATGACACTTTCTCTGTTTGAGTTTTGGCCTTTATAGCACATTACGTTTTATACATCTAAATAGTTAAACATGGCAGCAACAAATCAACACTGAACTTTCCATTTTTGTCTGCAGCCATTTTAGATGGATTATTATCTAGATTTATTTCAAACATGTAACAAATAATAAGAAAACAGAACAAGAATAGCCAATACAATTAATCATAAACATATACAGCAACTTCTAAATAAACAAATAAATTAGGGCTGTCAATTGATTAAAATATTTAATCGGGATTAATCGCAAATTAATCGCACACTTTTTTTTTATCTGTTCAAAATATACCTTAAATAGAGATTTGTATTTAATACTCTTATCAACATGGGAGTGGACAAATATGTTTGCTTTATGCAAATATATGTTTATATTTATTATTGTAAATCAATTAACAACACAAAAAAATGACAAATATTGTCCAGAAACCCTCACAGGTACTGCATTCAGCATAAAAAATATGCTCAAATCATAACATGGAAAACTGAAGCCCAACAGGCAACAACAGCTGTCAGTGTGTCAGTGTGCTGACTTAACTATGACTCACCCAAAACTGCATGTGATTATCATATAGTGGGCATGTCTGTAAAGAGGAGACTTGTGGGTACCCATAGAACCCATTTTCGTTCATATATTTTGAGGTCAGAGGTCAAGGGACCCCTCTGAAAATTACAGTTTTTCCTTGCCAAAATGTAGCGTATGTTTGGAGCGTTATTTAGCCCCCATCACAACCAAGCTAGTATGACATGGTATCAATGGATTCCTATGATACCAGTATCTTCACTCTAGCTGTAAAACTGAGCCTGCTACATCCTAAAAATCACAAGTTGCGTTAAATAAATTAGTTAGAAATGAATCACGTTAATTTTGACAGCCATAAAATAGATATTATATGTTTGAAAAGGAGTTGTCAGAAGTAAACACTTTATATAACTTAAATAACTAAAATAATGAACATAATGTTTATCACACACATAAATATTCATCTTAATATATAAAACAAAAAAAAACACAATAAAGGCAACATCAACAAGCATCACAGTCCCAAGAGAGACTAGGCCCCTTCCTCATCCCTGTATCCTGTATTTTAGGAAAACTAAAAAGAGGTGTGCTCATTAGACGAATACTAAACCCTGCACCTGCACTGACACCATAGCAGCCTATTCACACCATTATTCTCCCTGTATAATGTCCAATTTAATGGGATGAGTAGAAGAAAAGAAGAGAAATGTATAGGCATGACTCACGTTGTCTTTTGGGGGCTGGCGTCAGCTGGGATGCTGGGATAAATTCGGGAGGGTCACTTTGCCTGAGGCCTTAAGCTCCAGTGCTCCCTCTGTCTCTCTAACTGATCACATAGTTCACCCACAAGAGAAGACAGGAAACAGCACTCCCTATTGGAGAGTAACAGCATTTCATTGAGGGGAAGCCCAAAAAATGATCTGTGGTCAGATCTACATCAACCCTAGTAATATTAAGTGGCAATTTTTACTCTGTATATTTAAGTGTACTGTCACCATTGTGGAAATGGACACAAAATAATTCAGAATCTCTGACCCTTGAAGCGCTTTACACCAAGCGCCCTGCTATTAATTGCCCCCTTCTTGTTGCTCAGAATAACAGGATTATACAACACCCAAGTGAAGAAGTGTAAGACTGAGATTTCTATTGTTCTTCTCGTCTCTTGTTGTCGCTGCAGCTCCTCCGCTCCCCGGACATCACCGAGCCAACAGATTAATTAGACAACTGATAGCAGTGTTCTCTCTTAGTGCTGGCCCGCTGAGTTTTCTTTTTCTTTTTCACTTCTTGTAAGCCTCTAATTTCCCTCTTTACATTAATGGGGCTTACTTGGTGTAGTGACCCAGGGGAGAAGAAAATTAAGTCTCTTGTCCTCCGGGGGGGCTGCAGCTTATCCTGAAAGATCTAGTTCGCTTCATTCATTTGGCCAGGGAAAATATTACACCAGGCACTTCTTGTTAATAAAAATAGATCCTGAATAAAAAAAAGTTTGAATTCTAGAATAACTTTTGCCCTTTATATCACACAAGCTTCTAACTAACGTTGCAACAGTCTAATAAAAAGGTATTGGCGTTTTGTGAGAGCAGCCACTGCTTCATGTTCTCCCATCCAACGTCTGTCAACCCTCCCTGGACACAGGTCCTGGTTGGTTGCCTTGGAAACGAGCATATGACTATTCTGAGAGCCACGGCGGCGAGGGAGAGAGGAAGCAAGCGTAGTAAAGGTAAGTCACACAAGGACCCTCTGGTCAACCTGATAAAGTGCGATGAAAATCAAAGGCCTGCGATTCAAGACAGAGAGAGAGAAAATAAGTTGCTTCTTTTCTAGAAAGCTTTGAAAAGAGTTGAACACTATATGTGTGTTTTGCTTTCAGAGCTTATAATCAATAGAGATAAATAGAGAATGGATTTTCTTTTTCTTCTCATGTACAAAAAGATTTGCGATTGGCTCCCTCAGTCTTTACTTCTTTTGCATACACAAACATTCTCGCAGCCCTCTGCGCTATCAATGCCTAATCTGTGCATTAATTACATGTGTCTGAAGTGTGAGCCACACTTTTCTTTTTCCTGGCACTAAACCATTATGCATGAGTCCAGGTCTGGGGCTCCATGCTTTTTATTCATGTTCTGTGAGGAGGCTGTCAGGCCTAATTAAGACAACATGCTTCTAACCAGCCTGTTTGGATAGCCTCTGCCTCCCCAGCCCCCCTCACACTATATCTCCACCGCCGCAATTCACTGCTGCGTACGTCTGTATGTGCATTTGTGCAAGTGAATCTCTTTGTGTCTGTTCTTTGTATATGCATCACAGGGAATATGTATGTAGAGATGCAAGCAATGTAGAGTATAACAGAGATTATAGCTACTTTTTACAGTTTGAGCAAAGGCAACAGATGGCTGGAAAATGCTCCGTTTGTTAATCTCGACCATCTAATTAAACAGAATTAGAGGGATTTTGAGAACTTGTTGCAGCTATGCATCTTTTAAAGAGGACCTGTTATGCTCATTTTCAGGTTCAAACTTGTATTTTGGGTTTCTACTAGAACATGTTTGCATGCTTTAAAGGGACTGTTTGTAACTTTCAGAAATAACAGCGATACCTGTGGCCGTTAAGTCAACAAAAGTCAGCGTCGGGCTCGCGCTTGCTTGCTCTAAATAGACATGAACGAGCATCGCTCAAAACAGTGAGGCGACACACGTCAGCTAAAACCACAATATCACTCTATATTTCACCTGCTTGGCAGTAATGTTAGCTGACCAGACGAAGGTCTCTCCATGAATCAATGCTGATCTTAGTGTTGGCTTTTCCTGCCTCAGCCTCCGGGGCTGAAGCAGGAAGAGAAACGTTATCGTCTCTGACTGCGCCTGCAGGGAGACACCGGCATCCGGTCGGAGACGATAACGTTTCTCGCTGCGGATCCCCATCACTTCACAAGACACTGAAAACCTCTGTTGGTCTGGAGGAGCTGCAGCAGTTATTTCTGCACAAACGTCCACTGTACATTCACTAGATATTCTCAGAGCTACGAAGTCTCCTGCAGTGTGTAGTGTGCGCGCATGCATATGTAGAGGTGGAGCGAGACAGCGAGAACGCGCGCGGTGTGTGAGTGAAGGCAAGCAGGCAGAGGAGCAGAGACTCCGGCCACACGCGAGCGCGCATATGTGAGCGCACATGGGATCCCGACCCGGTAGATTTATACGTGTAAAAAGTTACAAACAGTCCCTTTAAAGGGACTGCATGTACGTTTTTACATGTATAAACGTGTTTTATGAACGTGAGACTTTCCGCGACTTTCTGGGTATCCTCTATCAGCCTGTAGACTGCTTTTAATGTGAAGGCCATTTTTTCTGGGAGAATCCGACGGATGTGACGTCATGCATGCTCGAGAGTGCCTTTACTCTTTTCGGCACCACTTCAGGGCTAACAGTGTGCAACCATAGATAACGTTTGGTTAGAAATGGTGTCTACTAACGCCAACAAACAACCAGCCCCCCAACAACTCAGACTCCAACACAAACTCCACGGAAGCATAAAAAACATAGTTATATCTAGTGAAGCCCGTCTTGCAAAACAGGAATGTAACCGACGATTGGGGTCTTCGATTCATAAAGGGACCTTCGTTTGGGTTTGGGTATCAAAACGAACCCTGAGCTGGAAAAATTACTATTGGACGGGTAAGCTAACATTACTGCCAAGCATTCGAAATATGTACTCTACATTGCTTACTGTGGTTTTAGCTGGCTAATGTTGCTAACGTTAAATCAACATGATGTCTGTCAATCACATTCAGTTTCATGTGTGTCGCCTCACAGGTTCAGGAGCAGTGTTTCTGTTGGGGAGAGTAACTCTGTTTGGCCTGGACTTTATAACTTTGCAGACCTTTTACAGTCACAAAAAAATATGTAACACAATAAAGAAAAGGGAAAAAGCACAAAAGCATAATAGGTACCCTTTAAATATGAGCCAGAGTCAAGCTAGGTGGCATTGCACAAATTAAGGGACGATAAGAGACGGAGAAAGAACATGAGACAGAGAAGGAGAGAAAGGTCAGCATTGAGAAACGGTGTAAAAGCCTCAAAAAACATTGCTCTGCTGTTTTACATTCCTGATAACAACGACCAGACCACTTCTCCATTCCTGCCACATCTCATAGATTTATGCACACACATACTGTACATGTTGCAGGCAAAGAAGCTGCCATGAGGTCAGTGTTTGTTTTCTTTCCTCTTGTCCTTCTCCTCATTCTTCCCTTGTGATCTGAGGTGACAGGGCAGCGCTTGGGTGGATCGGGCGAGCGAGCATATAGTGTAAAGGCAAAGAGAGAGAGAGAGAGAGGCAGCATGGAGTGGAGATGTAGGTCTGTTGGTGACAGCACAGCAGCCACACAGGGGTCTATAGAGCCACTCCAGAGGCCATAATTCAATCATAGCACAACCGTGATGAAGACATAGAGACAGAGTTGGGGGATAAACCGAGAGAGTTAGCGGCAGAGGAGAGTAGAGCGGATAGAGGCATGAGTAGAAAGAATCAGATTACCATGCTCTTAAAGGGGAGGGGAGGATGACACTCATCCGACCTGATTTAAACGACAGAAGCGTAAGGAATGAAGTCCTCGGCTCGTCTGTCCCCTGACCTCGCTGGGGAGCAACGAGTGTGTGAGAGGGGAGCAAAAGAATCGGTCATGCTTGGAGTGAGATGGTGCCTAATCGTCCAGAGGCCGGGATTGAGTAACTGTGACTGGGCGCATCCGCTGCCGAGCGAGGGGCAGGGAAAATCTGAAAAGCTAAAAAGTCATAATCGGGTTTTTTTAGCCTATACGCGAGCGTGGTTTGCATGCGGGCCGCTCGGGGCTGTGTGTGATGAGGCCGTCAGCCACTAGTGGTCCCGCAGACCTGACACAAGTCATTTCACGTTTCTTATCCCTACAGTAAGAGCCTCTGTGATTATAGTTGAAGGGCCCAGATATTTCCCTTTAATGTGTGTGTGGTTTGTTCTTTTCCCTGCCTGTACATCAGTATGCATGTGTGTTTATGTGTTTATGTCTGTGCATGTTTGTCTTAGACTATTGATCTGGTCAGCACACAGCAGACATTAAATGAGAAGAGTAGAGGCTGAGACCGACAGGGAGAGAGTGATGGATGGCAATAGAAGAGGTAGGAGCTGGTGGCAGGCAGGAAATGTTGCCTTCCTGCGTATAATGTGACCAAGGCCAAACATTTTCAAGCATAAAAACTAGATAATGTGTTTAAAGTTTTACCTAAACATGGGAAAATTAAAGCTCCATACATTTTCAAATGTTTTTTTTTCTTAAAGAGGTAACATAAAGGATGCAGATACGTGTGCTCCCAGTTTTCCCAGTACAGTGTTGTGCATGAACGCGTTAAAAGAGAGCATTCATTGAACATGCTCATGTATTTTATCCGTCTGCAACTAATGAACATGAACTCATGTGAGAGTTAACAATGCTCACGCACTTGTACTGTGTTTTACGCGACACCCAGCACGCCGGTGTTACACCATAATCTGTGACCGCAGAGAGTCAGCAACACATGAAGTCACCATTTCTGACGGCTGTCGTCAGAAAATGAGACCCCACTGTACCTATCTTTTCCTTTTCTTTTAGAGTTTTGTTAATATATCTTTAAATAAAAATATCAAAATACATTTACACAGTGTTACACACTTTGACTTTGGTAGCAATCAATCAATCTCTTCATTACGCGAAGAAGCGTTAATGTGCCATTAGTCATTAGCCATCCTCTTTCATGTGTCAGATACTTCAGCATTACAAGTGATCATGTGGTAAGAAAAATGTGACATAAGTTGTAATGATCGATCTTAAAGTGATACCGACATGGCTAGTGCAATCAAAGGAGTGGAGACATCAGCCACTGTCTATTCCATCCCCGCCTCCAAAGTCTCAAAAGTCAACTTGATGAGCGAGTGTTGAGCAGTTGCGGGTGCATAAGGAGGGTTGAGCTTGCGCTTGTCACAGCCCCGTGCTCGTGGGACCGCATTTGGCCTCGCAGATACTGTTCTATGCGCTTGTATCACGTTCACGCACCTGGTTTTTATGTATGCTGGTTTTGAGATTAATTAAACGCCATAGCATCAGACCAGTTTAAAAAAACGGACGAAATGAAAGTGAACTAGTTCATTTTTTGTGACTTTGAAATTAGTAAAAAATTCTAAATTGTGAACTATGAACGTGAACTAGTTGTGATCTGAACTTTGAGCTAGCTCTCCAGTGTTCACTCACAACTGGTGACACCAACCTATGAATGAAGGGGAGAACAAGCGAAAGACAGGAACAAAGATATGAACATTGAGGGGGGACACATTTCATGACCAAGAATACATCTGAATGGGCGTTATCCCTGGTTATCAGCTCATATATATGGGTTAGAAGGGGCCTGCTACAGCTACTAGTGGGTTCAGAAGGCCGTTATCATCAATCCACATGGTTGATCACCAATACGAATACAAAAACAATGTTGATTTATTTTACCTTACTTTTGTTACGTAACTTATGTACTTTATTAACGCAATGTAGCCTACGTAAATTATGTAACAAACGTAGGCTACTCATTTTAACCCAAACCTTGATCTTTTCCTAACCAAGTAGTTTTGTTGGCTAACCTAAAGTTGTTTTGTTTCAATTCACAACATTGTAGTTGCAGTTTGGACCATCTGAAGCATTAAAATGGTAGTGATAACCATTGATAACACCCATTCAATCGGCTGATAACATTCAAAATGGGTGTTCAAGAACTCTGTATGCTGTATACAAACGCATGCAGAGATGCATGCACACACAAACAATAAAAGTGTACTTATAAATCCATATAGCTATACCATACAGAAGCAACCGGATTGAAGGAAGTGGCTCTGAAATATCAAAACAACCTTGGGGATCGTGAGCTCGCTGTGAACGCTGTGTGCCTCCACTACATGGGCTCTTTATATATCTCCTATTCAATCAATCTGTTCCCTTTCATCCATTAGTATGGTTCCCTCTCGCTCTCCCCACGTTATTTGTGACATTGTACTGTTTGTCCTGTTCAGTAGGTACCGTAAAGCAGTGGGGAAGACACACATACACACACACACACACACACACACACACACACACACACTCTCAGAGTGAGACATCGAGCAGGCAGTGGAAATGTCACAATGTCGCCAGCATGATGGCTTATTAACAAGGTCTATTTAACCGAGGGGGACAGCAAATGAACAGGTTCTATTCATCTGTCAGAGTATAATTCATCCAATGATTACATGCCTTGAAACACACAGATAAATATAAATATGCTACTACATACAGTACACAATAGTATGTCCTTGCCATCCAGAGTGAATGCCACTCTTTAGAAACAGTAACACGCTGAAAACACCCAAGTACTGTATGTTCACATGCAATCAGGGACACGTGTGTGTCAGTTGTTGCAGCGTATACATACAACGCACTGCACTCACAGGAGGTCAAGAGCACCATCTGTGCATGTTCAATACTTAATTAGATTCAAAGCCACTGAATAATGTATTTGAGGGACAGAAATAGATTGGAGGTGGAGAATACCTGAGATTACGAGAGGGCCATCTTTGACACATTTTTCATCAACATCTTTGAAATCATCAGGTTTTTCTTTTCCGTTTCCTGCACAGCTTGTCTGGTGACGTGGCCAATTAGTCAATCTCATTAACCCACGGCTTCTTAGGTTATTAAAGAGATACTCCATGAAAAATGTATTAACAATATCTCTGTAGACTTGAACAGTGGTTGTCAAAAGTTTCCTCATTGTTAGAGAACAGCAGTCTACTTGACTTCAATTGATTTACATTAGATCGTAATGGTTTCCTTTGCATAGTGGAAAAAGGTTTCAAGACCACCATAGAAACTTCTCAAACAATGCCTGCGGTATATATTCATCTCTCTGCTGCCCATCTGAATGCCAAAAATATGCTAAATACAATAATGTGACACAGTTGTGCCATATTTTGGTGAAAGTAAAAAATTTGTTTAGGAACATACTGAGCTGAGATAAAACGTGATAAAGTGGATTGTGGTGCAGGTGTAGTTTGAGAAGTTTATGAGGACATTTTTATTGTTTTCTTATAGTGAAAATGTGTAATTTGAGAAAATGGTCAAAAAGTCTGCAGAGCAGTGCTCGAAGCGGGCCGGTACTCACCAGTACTCAGTACCGACACTTCTACATTTTTGACGTACCGTGACTTTTTCTACCGGCACTTCTCACAAGCTCTTTTATCCATATCAGGTTCTCTGGGTGATTCATAATCATACATCACAGCACCAGCGTTTTTGCGCCGAGACTCATGAGCCGTATGAACATTAAAACAATGTTTACGTCCTTTTTGTACAATAATTAGTGAACCGTTTGTCATAACTTTTTTTAGTTGTGAATAATTATAATTATTGAAATATTGAAATTATTTTAAACTTTTCTGAATCTGCTCTTTTGATTTACAGAATATGATTTTACAGGGCAAACATTGCCAGAAGAATTAAAATGTTCAGATGAAGGCCGTGATATGTGTAAAACATAAAATAATTATTTAACTATAGCAGGTTTTCTCTTTAAGCTTTTTGGGTGTTATTTAATAATAATAATAATAATAATAATAATAATAATAATAATAATAACAATAATCAATGTAAAATTGCATACTTTTTTAAGTAAAAAAACTTTCAAATTTTCTTGGAGGAGGACCCGCAAACACAATATCTCCTATTATCTTTTATTCACTGCAGAAATTCAGAGTGTAATAATGATTGCTGATAACGGCCGCTACACACACCAACATGTGAATAAGGGGCACTTATTTTTTTTCCACTTCAAGCACTGCTGCAAAGGGAATATGTTTGATACATTTGGGCTTGAGTGTTGCTTTAATTACCTAAAATTGACCTTGAATAATTAAATTATCTAATTTAGCGTGCATTTTGGGCGCAGCATCACTAAGATCTATCATTACAACTTATGTCGCATTTTTCTTACCACATGATCACTTGTAATGCTGAAGTATCTGACACATGACAGAGGATGGCTAATGACTAATGGCACATTATTGCTTCTTTGTGTAATGAAGAAGTTGGTTTATTGCTACCAAAGTCAAAGTGTGTCACAGAGTGTAAGTACAGGTTATGTAAAAACTGTGTCAGCCTTGTACATCTGCTCCAACTACACAGTAAACAATGCTGAGCTGTGCCGATATTGTACTGAAATTCAAAAAGGAGGAGCTCTGTTATACCAACGTATCTCCTCGCTGTCAACACTGACATGCTCATAAAACACAAGGCCTCATTTTAAGTCAAACAGGAAATAGCCTGCACAATCCTGGGAACAAACAAGAGAGGACAGCGGTGCAGTTTGATTGGGCCGTGAACGGTCGCTGTCGTTACAAAGCACCACTGTAAGCTCCATCGATTATCAAAGGGCTCCGAGCTCAGACGGGGAGTCTACTGATCTTTCCCAAGCTCAGACATGAAAAGCCCCAAGTGACAGCTCATAGCCTGGGCTAGATCACGCCGCTGTGCTGGTGGGGAGGTGGGGGGGCTTCTGTGGTGCCTGTTTTCTAACCACCTGCTCCACAGGCCGTGGTTTTGTTTTCTTGTTTTCTCTCTCTTAACGCTGCGCCCTGTCAGGGGCGACAAGGATGTGCTTTCATGTGAACTCGGGGCCAGCGACGACATAGGTGTGTGAGAGACACTTGGTAAAACAATGCAAGACAACCTTTTATTATGGCAGCGCCTCATTACTTTTTAACCAGTGTAATCGTATGTGCTGCTCCTCATGAATTATTCACAGGTGAGACACAAAATGACAGGGGGAGATAGCAGAGCGCTGCGAGTGAAAAAACAAGCACAAAAATAGGAGAAGGCAAATGTGGAGAAAGTGATGTAGTGATACGTTTCTCGATACCATCCATTAGCTCATAAAGACTTTCGTTCAAAGGCCATTGATTATATATGTGAGCCTACAACCCTGTAACAGAGTGTACAGTCGGGGCTTTGAGCATGTGGATCACACATTGAGAGTTTCTTTTATCTGGTACATGAGAAAGTCACGGAAGCGCTGAGCGGATAGAGATAAAAAAAAACTGGTGATCCATTTTCTAAGTTTGATTTAATTGTTTGCTCTCCTGTGTTTATGACTTAACAACTAGTGAAAAAAGTTTTTGCCATCTTTCTAAGTTCCTTATTTATTTATTTATTTTATCTGTGAAACAAGTGAGAAAAAAAGTTTTGAAAGTTGAAAAAAAAAAGTTTTGGCAGGTGAATTTGTTTTTGTCAGGATCATTTTTTTAAGTGTTTGTTGTTGTAATACTTGCACCACTACCCCATGTTCTAAATAAGACTAAAAGCTTTCCTGTTTTCTTCAGGTGAGTTTTAATTTACATAACTTGCTGACATACAATACTGTATATGTAATTGTGTTTAGTGTGCATGGAGAAACTAAAACTCAGCTGGAAGAAAACATGTAATCTTTTAGTTCTCTTTAGAACGTGGGGTCGTGGTGCACTTCAGCCTCTTGTGGCTGAAATGAGTATTACAACACCTGACCAAAAACATTTGTTTTTTACCTGCCAAAACTTTTTTGTATCACCTACCAAAACTTGTTCCCCACCTGTTTCACAGACAGATTTTTTTTAATAAACTTTTAAAGATTATCCTAACAAACCTATTTTTTTCACCTGCTCTTAAGTAGGGCTGTCAAAGTTAACGCGATAATAACACGTTAACGCAAATTCGTTTTAACGCCACTAATTTCTTTAACACATTAATGCCATCAATCTTTCGGAGGATATAGCGGGCGCAGTTTTAAAGCTAGAGTGAAGATACCAACCATGTCATACTAAGTTGTCGTGAATGAGGCTAAATAACGCTCCAAACTTACGCAAAATTTTGGCAAGGAAAAACTGCCATCGCCATTTTCAAAGGGGTCCCTTGACCTCTGACCTCAAGATATGTGAATGAAAATGGGTTCTATGGGTACCCACGAGTCTCCTCTTTACAGACATGCCCACTTTATGCTAAATGCAGTACCTTGTGAAGGTTACTGGACAATATTTGTAATTGTTTTGTGTTGTTAATTGATTTCCAATAATAAATATATACATACATTTGCATAAACTAAGCATATTTGTCCACTTCCATAATGATAAAAATATGAAATACTTGACAAATCTCCCTTTAATGTACATTTTGAACAGATACAAATTATGTGATTAATTATGATTAAATAATTTAATCGATTGCCAGCCCTACTCTTAAGTCATAAGAGGAAACAATTTAGATCAGACTTAGAAAATGGATCACCAGATTTTTTTTTTCTCACTTGCCTCTCAGGGTTTCGGTAGAAGCTGCTTTCAACTGATTTAAACCAATTTGAAATTGATACAGTACAAAGTTTGAGCCTTTCATCATCAGTATTTTGCAGAGAAAAGGAAGTATAAAAAGGAAGGGAGGTCAAAACATCGAGTCAGGAGCCTCTTTCTCCATTAGACCACCTGAGACGTTGAGCTGGTCCGCTGAAGAGTTTTTCCTGCAGCTGAGGAGTTTGTGTTTGAGAGAGGAAAAGAGGAAAAGAGAGGCTGCATGAAAATAGACGACACCTCTGTCACTGCTCTTTCCTCCAGCTGCACCTCATTTCTTTGCTCACATTTTCCCACTTTTCATGGAAACTAAACTCTCTGATCAGATTGAAATAAACTGGCCCTTTATGAATCACTCTGATGTAGAAAGACAAGCTAAGGTTTTTGCTGAGTGGTTCACACAGCTGTACGGCACAGTATCGACATTACGAGTCTATTCATAGACTTTAGTCGACTCCATGGTTCCCGTGAGAGTCTGCTGATGCCGCCACACGTCCCTGAGGTTCACGGCTTTATAAAACATCCATGATCAATTAGACACCAATTAAACAACGTGTTAATGAGCTGCCTAATGACTTAACAGCCATATTTCCTCCGTGAGGTTTCTCAGCATTAACTCTGCTGTGGGCGAGACTGGGTAACAGGAGTCATGGAGTGGGTGTGCACTATGACTCAACTTTGCTGTCAGTGTGTCTTCTTTTGACCTCACCTTGCTCGTTTTGCGTGCTTTTTGGGATGCATTCAGGTGCACAAACTTAGTATCGTCTTGTTGAGCTGTTTCCAGATCAGATCTATCTCATGTAAAACTGTTGATAAGATAACAGTTAAAGCACTTGCTAGATTTGAGTTGAGGCTGCTGTTGTTACCGTGGCAACCATTTGATTCCTTTCATCGTCTAATAGTTGTTTAAAGTGTTTTGTTGCTCAGTGGAATGACTTGTAAAGAATCTGAGAAACATGCTGTAACCACTCTGTAGTACCACTGGAATAAAATATTGGCATTTGTTACATAATCTGGCATCCTTTACAGAATTTGCTTCCAGCATGACTTGTGATATATTATGGCATAACTCAGCATTAGTAGTCCTACTGACCAGCGATGCCCACGCAGGTTAAAACAGCCGGGGTACACACACACAAGTTTCTGTGACTCAGAGCTCAAATGTGTGAGAAAGTAAAATAAAATTAAAGGTGAGTTTAAAAACCTCTAGTTCAACCCTGCTATTCTCTCGCACCACTCCTCCACTTTCTGAGTCAACCGCCTGCTTTTCAAGGCTTTCATCCACGGAATGCAGAGTGAATCACGACGTTTATATCATTAGATTTTTTTGCCAAACTTTGTTTAAGAAGTTGAAAATGCTAATACGATGCAGGGCGAGAGAAAAGAAAGGGAGCTCAGAAGGAGATGACCCACTTAGTGTAATTATCGCTAACGAAGAGACGGGAGAGTTGCGAGCTGGGGAAAACACACAGGCCTAAATGCGTTAAATTAATCCAGATAATTCAATAAGCGATGATGAAACGCCACAATCAAGCCCCCTCTGGCTCCAGTGTTTGACTGATAATGCACTGGGCTGTTTTATGCGAATAGTTTTCCATAACCTTGCTCTCTGTGGCGGGCGGCATGGCCGTGGTCGGTGCTTCTGGGTTTGTCTACGGAAAGTGGCATACTAGCAGCACATTTGCATGCACGCATTAATACACGCACACACACGGGTAAACACACCACTGTGTATTGTCACCCTTGGACATTTCCTGAGCCTCATGTGAGATTCATACAGTGCGTTCAAGCATGGCTTCCCTCCGGGTGTATGCAAGTGCAGCGTCTGAGGTTTAGTAACAAGATCATTAAAATAATCAAATTATGATAAGAGAGAGTCAGTCGTGCTGAAACTAGTTGTTTTGAGTCCATCAGAGGCGACGCTGTTAGTGTGGTGGAGCGACGACCGAGGGGAAGGGCATCATCAACATTAGCTGACAGCATGGGAAAAAGCCCGCGGTGGATCTGAGCAATAATAACATTACCACCGCTTTCTCACAATAATAACATCGCAGAAATAAAAGAAAAGTTCCTATTTTTGTAAGTTAAGTGCCTCACTTTTTTAGCCTGAGAGCAAAACAATCCTCACTCATCACATTGTGTCTTAATATCTTGTCAGAGACGACGTCTGAGCGGCTCACCTCCTGTTAGCAGTCTGTTTCTGGAGGCGATGCAAAGCAGCATCTCCTCTTAATTCATCGCCATAGAAAGAGAGAGAGACTTCAGAACGGATGTCTGCACCTTTATCTCCCGTGCAAATATTTGTTTAATGAGAAAAAATATTATTCCACCTTTAATTACAAATGTGTCTTTCCCCCCTGCTTACAAACATCTTCTTTGAGACGTTGTCTTATTACAATTGCAGTTTAATCTGAAAAGGAATTAAAGCAGCAGTAATTAGTTTATAGAGGAGTCTAATTGTCTTATTGTGTTTTTAAAAACATTGCTTCATCTCCTCGGGAACTTTGAAAGTAGGATAGTGTTTCCCCCATACTGCCCCCCCCCCCACCCTCCTCCTCATCAACTTCTCTCTTCCGCCGTAGCTGTACAACAAAACTATTCATTTAAACCAATAATCTCCAAGTCATTACCACTTATCAAAAGGGCTGCAAATTAATTATGTTAACTGCAAGAATTTCCACTAGATCTTTAAATGTGTACACTTCATCAGTTCTGAGAACTCAGCAATTTGATTACAGTTGATTTCTTTCTATTTAATGAGGCAAGCGTTTCTTTTTCCCCCCTGTCCTTTTTGTCTGTTTCTCTTTTTTCCCCATTAATTGGATTATGATCAATGCAAAGCTTTAATGTTATGGAAAACTTAACCGAAAAGCCTCTATCTACTATGACACAGTTTTTGCGGCGGAAGATTAGAGAATGCCATATCTTCATTCGTCAAATATCAAAACTGTCTTTCCTTAACGATGTTAGAATGAAACGTTGCTAATCACTGCTGACGAACGCACGCCGCTGCTCTACAAAGATAATGAGTCTGCCGGAGTCAAGGGGAGAAACAAACAGCCGAGGAGAGAGGAGTGAGACGGGAGAGGAGGAGATGAAATGTGACAGATCAACAAAACCCAGATACTCTAAGTGCAACTACAGACTGACAACTAATGTAAAAACTACCAGAGGAGAAAAGACAGGGGCAACACAGGAAATGAAGGGAAGAAAGATATGTAAGAAGGTGTGAAGGGGGACCGTCACTTTGCTTCAGGTTGGAGAGTTGACCTGAATGGAGCTGAGAAGCAGAGCGGGAGAGACGGAGTCAGAGACATTACAGCGGCACATGTCAACCACCATGGGATGTAAGGTGTGAAAGAGAGAAACAGAGTGAAAGAGAGTGAGAAAAGGGGGGGGAGCAGAGTGAAGAGGAGGAAAGGATGAAGACGAACTCTTTGACGAGAAGGAAGACAGCCAAGTGATCCTCCCGCGGTGTGCGTCCACTTCTGCAAAGTTTTGTATCACGCTGAGACTAAAATTGAGTATTTCCCACCTGAAACGATGCATTTAATTACCCCTGCTCGGCTCCGCTTTTGTTTGCAGCTATTTGGATGAAAACTCTGACTGGTGATCCACCAGCCAAGAACTTTAAAAAACCTGATGATTTATCCCCAGCAACACACACATACACACACACAAAGACGCTTTATAGACATGTGAAATGCACCTGTGTGCTTTAGCCTCCTCCACTTTGGACCCAAAATGTCACACAGACGCATAAACACACACACACACACACACACACACACACACACACACACACACACACATGCAGACACATGTATACACACACACAGGTGCTGCTGGGTGGACCATGGGGAAGAGGTGAGAGCGCTCTCGCTCCACTGAGTGGAAAACCTGATCTTCTTACCTCAGCAACTTCAGATGGAGGGACTCAGTGGAGAGACATCTGTGTGTGTGTGTGTGTGTGTGTGTGTGTTGTGAGAAGGAGAGCCAGAGCGAGAGCCTCACCAGCAGAGGAGTAAGCGCAGAGATTGAGGAGGAAGTGAGAAACAGGCAGACAGCGCTGGAGACGCTGGGTCCCTGGCTGTTGTCATGGCAACATATTAACAGGCCGCAGGGTAAACAGGTGTCTTCTTTTAACTTAATCAATCCAGCTAAATGAGCTAATCCGCACTTGTGATATGATCCGCAGGGCTGAGAAGGAGCCGCGGGAGACCCCCCCCCCAACCACGCCCTCTCACCAGCGTGTCCGGCGCCAGTCCATCCGGGGTCAAACGGATTTACACGGCGGTGTGCCGTTCAATTGGCTCACCGCTGAACCAGGAGAGGCTTCCCACCAGCCATTGCTGTTTGTATGTATGACCACCCACTATCATCATTAGCATCTGACAGAGAGAGAGGTTGTGTGGATTATCACAGCCGCGCATGCTATTATCATAACAGTTACGATAGCTACGCCTTCGCTGAATGGATAATCAGCAAGGTATTATGTGCTGGGATAATAGCACCGTGTGAAAACTGGAGATGCACTCCCGGCTAACGTGCCTGCACAACCGTACCAATTATTATGAGCAGGGTTCATGCTGCATTCCCGTTAAAGCTGTGTACCGCTGCAGATCTGATTACGATAACAACAGTGTGTCTTGTGATGATGATGATTATTAGGACGATTGCGGCGGTGATGAGGGTGTTATCTCCAGGGCCGAGCTTACCTTCGCATGTTCAACAGCTGTGTGTGTGTGTGTGTGTGTGTGTGTGTGTGTGTGTGTGTGTGTGTTTGTCAGCGTGAGAGAGAGGAAGTGAGCAAATGGTTGCAACAGAAAGTGGTTTTATTATCCACTGAAAATCATTTTATGTGTGAAAGAGACATCGTCTGTCACATTTCACACAAAAGTAGCATTATCGCTCCAATAATACAGTTTGTCCTGATGCTGGAATTATTTAGTTAAAGAAGTGAGAAGATTGTCTCGCTTTGCAAATTGTACAAATCTGTGTTTCTGCGATGACACACCTGCGTCTGTGGGACTCGTAACTAATGTTAGCAGTTGTCATTAGGAGAGACTTTGCACTAATTATCTTATCACTGTCTCGCTGGATTCACATCCTGCAAAAAGCTAAGGAAGCAAAAGGGAGGAATTCAATACAAGTGCATATTCATTTGAAGTCTTTATCACCTTCAATCTCTGTCAAAAAGGTGCAGAGATGACAAAAGTGATTAAGAGGTGAAATCAAAGACACACTGTTTTACAATTAAATCTGCTGAAACCAGAGGTTTGCTCTGCTCCGGCGTTTCCCCGTCTCATTTTAAGAGGGCAGCGTTTTTGTTGCCTTATATCCCCTCGTCGCTGTGGGCATGTACACATTATTAAGCTGCTCAGGCCTCTCACCAGCACCACCCCCACCCCTCCTCCCCCCACCGTCCTCCCACCCAGCTCCCCAGATAATCAGGGTATTACAAATGAAAAGTCAGAGCCATAAATCAGCCTCACCCACTTTCTTCCCCGCTTCCCTCACTCTGCCCTCCCGTCTTCGTCTAACCTGGACAAACGGTGGCTCTGGTTGTCCTGTCGGTGAGAATAAGACACAGACAGAAAGAGAGACAGGCGAGATATGGACGGATGAGAGGGGAGGGGGGGCTGAGTAATCCGGGATTTCCACCAGATGACGTCAGCAGTTGGCCCATGTCATCCATCAAACTCACATCTGTGTCACAAACATTCCTGTGTGTGTTTGTGTTGCAATCACATGACTCAGACGCAGCTGGTCTGCTCTGTGCTGCTGAAGAGGACGTGCAGCGGCAACGAAGGGTGGAGAAAAACAAAAAAATATAAAACTATTAGGGAATCTAACTTTGATGTTCTGTGCGGAAATCATCCATTAAGATATTCTAGAGAAATAAAACCGAACGGGTGACACAGATGCAGAGATATTAGGAAGACTCATACATGATAAAATTAGGGCTGTCAATGTTTACTCAATAATAATGCGTTAACGCAAAATCGTTTCAATGCCACTAATTTCTTTAACGCATTAACACAACTTGCGATTTTTAGGTGGTAGCGGGCTCAGTTTTAAAGCTAGAGTGATCATCATATGAAACTATACAACCTAAGGAATCCATTGGTACCAACCATGTCATAATAGCTTGTCGTGAAGGTAGGCCAAATAAAGCTACAAAGTTACGCTAAATTTTGGCAGGGAGAAACTGAAATGGCCGTTTTCAAAGGGGTCCCTTGACCTCTGACCTCAATATACTGTATGTGCATGAAAATGGGTGAGTCAAGTCAGCACACTGACACACTGGCAGCTGTTGTTGCCTGTTGGGCTTGAGTTTACCTTGCTTGAGTTGTTATGATTTGAGCATATTTTTTATGCTAAACGCAGTACCTGTGAAGGTTTCTGGACTATATTTGTCATTGTTTTGTGTTGTTAATTGATTTCCAATAATAAATATATACACACATTTGCATAAAGCAAGCTTATTTGCCCACTCCCATGTCGATAAGAGTATTAAATACTTGACAAATCTCCCTTTAAGGTACATTTTGAACAGATAGAAAATGTGCGATTCATTTGTGATTGATCGTGATTAATCATGGACAGCCATACGATTAATTGTGATTAAATATTTTAATCAATTGACAGCCCTAGATTAAATACTTTTCACAATCCATGTTGTAAAACCTGCAAAATCAAAATGTCTTCTTTCCCTCAGCACACCAGACAGAAGTTGATGAGAAACTGATGTAGACTGGCTGAAGTCCTCAGACGTCCCTGGCAACAGATGAAAAGTTGCTGCTGTTGTGTCAAACAGGGAGTGACACGCAGCCTGATCCAGGTGTCAGACTGTACAGTGCAGCAGCTAATGGAAAGAGGGAAGGAAAGGAGAGGAGAAGGAAGGGAGGGAGGGATTGGAAAGAGGGTGGGAGGGATGTCTCTCCCCCTCCCCAGCCTGTCAGTCAGTCACAGAGGGGGAGAACGACAGGCCACAATGGGGCCCTTCAGCGCCTGGCTGAAAGTTGTAATTTAGCATGAAGAGCCATCGAGGGGCGAGCCTAAATATAGCACCACATATACATTGTGTCTTGTAGAGAGAATAGCAATTAACAGCCAATTAAATGAATGACTGGGGTCAGCAGCAGCAGCAAACTAATGGTGGGTGTGTTGCTGCGCTACCGGATAATCTAAAGAGACAAAGGGAGAGGTTGCGGAGCGAGAGGGGGCAAATTTCTCCACGTTTTCTCTTTTCTTTTGAGCAAGGCAGCATAATGAGATTTGAAGGGTCCCAATTATCTGTGTCACCTGTGCTTCACATACAGTGTGTGTGGCTGCCATGTAAAGCCTTCAGACAAATAATAACTATACTGCATGCATGTCATCCTGCGCGCATCCACTTGAACATTAATGCATGCATGTCATCTTCATTGAGATGAGAAAGAAGGAATGTGTGTTTAAATAGGGTGTTTGCACAGGAAAAGGTTGCTCAGATATGTATAAGTGCACCATGTATGTGTGTGTAGCACAGCCATTATGTCATATCGCTGTGTGTGTGTGTTAGTGTTTCACCGGTCGCTCCTGTCCAGCATTGATTGGCCGGTAGGTGACAGCTTTACTAAGTCACTGCAGTAGCCCAAGCACAACGGAACAAGTCCCCCTCTAATTGCCTTGCCTTTGAAAAGGCAACTCCTCGCTTCAAAAAACAAGGCGAGTCATTAACGCCGTTCTGGCAGCCAACCCACCTCCCCTCCTCACCCCCCTTCTCCCCTCTCTCTCTCTCTCTCTTTCTCCCCCCTCTCTCTCTGCTTCAGCTGATAACACCTTGTTCAGAGCCAGTGATCAAGGCAGAATCATCTCCTCCTCACTCCCATCTCCTCTGCAACTCCACCTGCATAATTGCCGCACCTAACCTTTTCAGTGCTGCCTCCGTTGGGAGTCAGCCAGCCAACCAATTGGGCTGCGGGTATTAATAGAATCTCATTTCATGCCTCCATCGAATAAAACAAAGGTTGGGTTTCACCGAGCAAGTTTGATCTTATTACTGCGACTGTTGAGAAGGTAAAGGTGCAATTTGAATTCAGGGAGGTGTGTGTTTGCGTGTGTGCCAGCAGGGCCGTATCATGGAGGGGTGATAACCAACAGGGTTGACGATCATGTTAAGAACCCATCAACTAGTCCCCCAAAGTACACGTCTCAATATGTTGTTTATCCATGCCCTCTAGAACGACACACAGAAGCGTTTTCTGATCTGATGCCGCTATCAAAAGGATGACATTGTTTGCCTGTTCCTTCCAAAATGTTACAAATCACCTTTGAAAAATATGTTTTCTGATCTTACAACGCTACGGTTAAGGTTTGGTTAACTTTCAGCCCAAAAACGACTTGGTTAGGTTTAGGGCGACTGACTGGATCAAGCGAGCGACCATTGGGATAGAGAGCAACCGACCGACTGGAGCCAGCGAGCAACTGACTGGATCGACTGACTGAATCGAACGAGCAATCATCTGGATCGAGAGCGACCAACTAGATCGAGAGCGACCGACCAACTGGATCGAGCGAGTGACCGACTGGATCGACCGGCCAACTGACTGGATCAACCGGCCAACCGACTGGATCGACCGGCCGACCGACTGGATTGAGCGAGTGACCAACTGTATCAAGAGCAACCGACCGACTAGATCAAGTGATCGAGTGACCGACCGACTAGATCGAGCGAGTAACTGACTGGATCGAGCGAGCGGCCGTCTAGATCGAGCGAGCGATCGACTGGATAGAGAGCAACCGACCGACTGGATCAAGTGATTGAGCGACCAAACGACTGGATCGAGTGAGCGACCGTCTTGATCGAGCGAGCGACCGACTGGATAGAGAGCAACCGACCGACTGGATAGAGCAACTGACCGACCGGATCGAGCGACCGACCGACTGGATAGAGAGCGACCGACTGGATAGAGAGCGAGCGACTGACTGGATTGAGCGAGCGACCGACTGGATTGAACGAGCGACCGACTGGATAGAGAGCAACCGACCGACTAGATCGAGCAACTGACCGACTGGATTCAGAGTGACTGATCGAATGGATCAAGTGATCGAGTGACCGACCGACTAGATCGAGCGAGTAACTGACTGGATCGAGCGAGCGGCCATCTAGATCGAGCGAGCGATCGACTGGATAGAGAGCAACCGACCGACTGGCTCAAATGATTGAGCGACCAAACGACTGGATCGAGTGAGCGACCGTCTTGATCGAGCGACCGACCGACTGCATAGAGCGACTGACCGACTGGATCAAGCGACCGACCGACTGGATAGGGAGCGACCAACTGGATAGAGAGCAACCGACCGACTGGATTGAGCGAGCGACCGACTGGATCAAGCGACCGACCAACTGGATAGAGAGCAACCGACCAACTGGATTGAGCGAGCGACCGACTGGATCGACCGACCGACCGACTGGATAGAGAGCAACCGACTGACTGGATAGAGCGACTGACCGACTGGATCGAGCGACCGACCGACTGGATAGAGAGCGACCGACTGGATAGAGAGCAACCGACCGACTGGATTGAGCGAGCGACCGACTGGATTGAGCGAGCGAGCGACTGGATAGAGAGCAACCGACCGACTAGATCGAGCAACTGACCGACTGGATTCAGAGTGACTGATCGACTGGATCAAGTGATAGAGTGACTGACCAATTGGATCGAGTGAGTAACTGACTGGATCGAGCGAGCGGCCGTCTAGAGCGAGCGAGCGATTGACTAGATAGAGAGCAACCGACCGACTGGATCGAGTGATTGAGCGACCAAACGACTGGATCGAGTGAGCGACCGACTGGATAGAGAGCAACCGACCGACTGGATAGAGCGACTGAGCGACTGGATCGAGCGACTGACCGACTGGATCGAGCGACCGACCGACTGGATCGAGTGATCAAGCGACCGACCGACTGGATCGAGCGAGCGACTGGATAAAGAGCAACCGACCGACTGTACTGGGCTCGGTTTTTCGGTTGGATATTTTTTTAAATATAGTGTACTCTTGCTGGTTTCTCAACATTACCGACCTTAGCTTTAAGTAAAAAACACTTCTTGATTTCATAAGTTATCAGCTTTATGTATACTCGAAAACTCAAAATACTTGATATATTAAGAGATCCAGACCTGGGTATACAGAGGCAACATAACACTCAAACCTGCTATCACTAGTGTTTAAGTCCGATATTTTGTTGTCCCATCCATCCACCCCAACCTCCATATGCACGCAGACTTCGTCACTCTATGATAACTGACTTCCTCATTTGCTTCTGTCACAATTACTTTGGTCGCTAGTGGGCTTTGTCATTTGAAAGTAATCATGTTGTTTTAGGGCATTTGCTGAAACAGTATTTTCTGGTCTAGTTTATGGTCTATTCCTCTCTGTGGTTTTGTTATCAATCCTGGATCCTGGAAATGAATCTGTACAGTGATTTTATGGTCAAATGGAGCCATGTTGAGGTTCATGACCTTTCAGCGCTGCAGTTAAATGAAACTCATTAGCGGCTAAATACTCGATGAGGCGTTCTCCGAGTTAAAATATTCTCCATTTTTTTTGGTCAGTGCAGCTTCTTCATGTTGACTTCCTTTAATTAAATCCCAAATTAGAGCCTGATTGTCCAGTTTGTAATCGTGCCACAGAAAGCTGCTGCTGCTCATGAATCAGGTATGATTTGTAAAAGATCATGACATCATAAATTAAGTTTAAAGGTGAGTTCAGGTTACATGGCATGTTATTTTATTTTAATTGCCCTTTCTAGACACACAATGAATCTCAGTTTATGGCTAGGCTACAGTACATCAGGTACTGTAGGTATGAACTGCACAGAGCAGCGTGCTGTTTAAGGGCTCTCAGGAGCTGAACATGAAGCTCCTTAAATGTCCTTTATCCGACCTATAGGGCCTTTAGCCATGCTGCATTTTAATTGTATTGTCCTACCATTTAGAGATCAACGCAAGCCTCGCCACGCACACGCTGGTGTGAGCTGCTCCTGGATGAGATGCATCTTGGGAAATCTCTTAAATTAATGCACAGTATGCGGAGAGCTGCAGAGCAAGCTTTCCGCTTAACAGTCAAATCACTGGCATACTGAGGAATGCACGGCCACATTGGCATTTAAAATGTTAACCTTTTATCATTAGTCCCTCTCTTTCACCCTCTGTCTTTCTCTGCTGCTTTGTCTGTTTCTCGCTCTTCTTTTGTATCTTTTAGCTCTGTAACCCAGGCTGTGGCAGACACTTTGCAGGCTGTTTTTCTAGCCTTAATAATGCATAGTTGTTGTGGGTGATGTGGCAAAGGCAACTTTGTTCAGGGAATCCCTGGTGTGACACAAATTGATGGAGATCTATGAGAATCCAGCTTGTTATGAGGAAGCCGGGGCCATTTATGAGGAAGGGGGGGTTGGCGGGGAGGTGTAAGGGGGCAGATAGAAGGCAGAGGAGGAGGGAGGGGCGCAGCAGGTCACCGCAGACCGGCCACCAACTCTCATTTAAAAAACGATCGAGAATGACAAAGGTTTGCTTTCATCCAGGGTCTAGGAAAGGAACAGAGAAGCGATCATTATACAACATACGCACCCACGTGCACACACGCACACACACACACACACACACACATTCACACAGTTCAGTGAGTCTGCTAGCCTCAGCTCAAACCTTTGTAAATTAAAAGTCTGACCAGAAAAAGCATTTATGTGCAATATGTGCAATAAGGAGGTGTGTGGGTGGCCTGCTGTCTTAATTGGGAATTAATGAGGGGGCAGGGTGAGGTAGGAAGTGAGGGCCGGGAGAGGTACAGTAAGAGAGAGAGAGAGAGAGGGAGAGGGAGGAGGGGATTACCTTGCAACAGCCTGGTGAGTGGGAGGGATTCTCTCTGGTGGACCGATGGGGCAGGGATCTCCCTGGAAACAGCTGCCACACCCTTCCTGTGTGCACACATAGACAGATGCACTCAAGACTTTTAAACAAGTGAAACATTAAAAGACAAAAACACAGAATCTCAAACAGGACATGCTGTAAAATGATGCGTGAACAGGTTTCACTGTTTTGTGGACAAACCTTCGAGTGTCTCTGTATTAAAAAAGGTTTCTCCTCTCAGTTGTGGGGATTTACTTGCGGCACTGCTGCAAGTCTGTAGGGACTGCTCCACTTTCACCCATAATCTCTCATTTTCATTCGCATCAGAATACATTAATGAGAAATGAGACCCTGCCTATACTTCATGTTTCAGGCCTTTCAGAGAAGGTTTTCTTTTTCTTTTTCTCTCTCCCTCCCTTCGTCTCTGTTTCCACACCATCTTCGTCGGTTCCTTTCTCTCATCTATATTTATGTACTCCATATTGAAAAGTTCTTTTGCGTTCAGAGCGAAGCTGTGCGTGGCTCCTCACTGCAATTACTGATTAATTACAGGGAATTAAAGCAATTAGAACTGCAGAGATATACAATTAACGAACACACGCTTCATGACGCCATACACAGTGCTGTGCAATCACTAGATTGCAATGCAAATACCTCTCTCTTTTAATCTCTCACACAGTTTTTCTTTCATTTTCTCCAGCACTTCCCCAACATGTACTCCACAAATACACACAGACACACACAGAGAGGGGTGGGGGCAGGTTTTCCAGTTCATTAGATAGTATTTAATTTGAAAACACCTCTGCGTTGAGGGAGATGTGAGTCCTCCCGGGGGATGAAAGCTGATGCAGGGGTGGGCGATGAGAAAGGGATTCCTCCATCTGTCCCCCTAAGTCCCACAAACTGGAGACGGCAGACACCATCAGCTCTGCAACATCCAGGGAAAAAGTAGGTAAAGTGATCTTTGTGATGGCATTTGAGCTGACATTGTTATGGAGCTTTTTTCCTATCTTTATTCGAGAGTGTGGTCTTTCAATCCTCGCACTCAAATTCCCCCTGCTTGCGCTTAGATTTGCTCTGCTTCTGCGCAGACTGTATACTTGCCCTCAGATATTGTTGCTTGCACAGATTTCCTGCGCTCCAGCTTCAGCTCTTCTCCTCACACTCAGGCTGCTTCTGTGCGCTCGTGAAACGTCTGCTCTCAGATTTTTCCTCTGCTCTCGGATTTCTTGTGCAATAACCCTGTTAAAGTTCCCCAACCAATAGAATTCCAGGTCTAGTCTTGACCAATGAATGATCCCTGCCTTGTTGTGAGAACCATTGATTGTTTTTTTGTCAAAATAAAATGCTGCGGTGCCCGTTACACCTGTCCCCGGCCCTGAAATGCCCAGTCCAGAACCGACATCCCAGACCTGAGGTACTGTAAGCGTTCCACCACCTGTCTCTCTGTCCCCTCCTCTCTTGATAACAAGCTACAAATCAGCAATGTAACAAGCGACTGTAAATCACATAAGGGCTAAGAAATGGCAATATCTGGCAATGTGTAGAGTTACTATTAGTGGTATGAAAAAAAATAAACCTGGTTATGACTGAGAGGTAGTTCAATAAAACAAATTAAAACTAACTCTAACATTAGTTTAGTTTCATCCTCCTGAGGTCAGGATGTTGAATCTCAGCCACAAACAGTAATATTAGAAAAATGTACTCCCCTCACAAAACTGCTAATTTATGTTAAAAGTTATATCACTGGTCGATGAAAGTAGACGCCATCTTCGATGGTTTGTTTGGAAACCCTTGCTTCGCTTACATCATGTAATTGTTGGACGAAGGGTCATTCTCCACCGTTTGTCACTTTATTTTTTGGCCTGCTGACCCTGTCTTGATATTTTCTTAACTTTTTCTCAACACTCTTATCACGCTTATCAACATCTGTAAGGCTCATTGATTAACATGTTATATCAATTATTTTTAAATATGTACAAAAATCTTAGCGTAAAATAAGTAAGCTGTGGTTTTGGGTTATGTGGTGGATGGGACTGTAACTTCCTGGAGTCTCCGTTGGTTGCCTGGCAACCTCACGGTGACGAGACGACAAGATTCCAGGAACACGCTGAGCCAAGAAATAGCCTGGCACATAATAGGTACCATGTAAAACCACAATGTGTCGTTTTTACACTGCAAAGACAATAAAATTGTTCACTTCATATATACACATGAGACAAATGTTCACTTTCCGCTGATTAATTTAGAAGAAAGACTCAGTTAAAAGTGAATCTTGTGTAGTTAAATGTACCAGAGTAATAGCATTCAAACTGTAAGTCTTAACAGTGTCATCAGGCGGATTCTTGACTTATCTTTATAAGATGCTTTTAACAAGTCCTGCCGTAATGTCAGATGTCAGCTGCTGGGTGACATGAAACTACAATACAGCCAACAAGTCAACAGCTTCATTGAAGAGTCATTGGAAGAAAAACATCCTGCAGGTAACCAGTGGTGGAAGAAGTACTCAGATCTTTTACTTATAGTAAGGTAAGCACAAATACCACAATCTAAAAGTAATCTGTAAGTAAAAGTCCTGAATTCAGAATGTTACTTAAGTAAAAGTACAGAAGTGTTATCCGCAAAATGTACTGAAAGTATCAAAAGTATCATGATGCAGAAAGGCTCCTTTCAAAGTGTTAGATTATTATATTTCTCTTCTTTTCTTCTGACAAATACATTTTAATGTTGTAGTTCTCCAATTTGGAGTCAATTTAGATACTTTAGTTTATATACTGATTAGTATCAATCTATCAATCAATCAAGCTTGATTTATATAGCACCTTTCAAACAAGTCAAATGCAATTCAAAGTGCTGTACAGACGATTGACAAAAATGTAGAATGTTATAAATGGATTTAGAGACTAATGCACACCAAAACAACCAATATAAAAGTTCATTAAATAAGAGAGCAATAAAAGATGGGTATTTAAGATAATAAAAGATAAATAAAATACAAGGAAATAAAATAAAAATAAATAAATCAAAATTATGAAACTACACAAAATAAGCAGATTGTATTAAAATAATGAGATTTTAATAAAATAGAATAAAAGATAATGACCAACAATAAAATGTTGATTAAACAAAATATAGTAGAGTAAACACTATAATGATGATGATAAATAAAACAAGTATAAACAATAAAACCATAAAATTATAAAACACTACATAAGCTCTTTGTGTAGTACGGTGCTGTATCATATCATAAAAGCATATATGTTTTCTTATGTAAAAAGTAGCTAATGTGTCAAATAGATGTAGTGTAGTAAAATGTACAATATCTGCCTCTGAGATGTAGTGGAGTAGAAGTATAAAGTAGCATAAAATGGAAATACTCAAGTATAGTACAAGTAGTCAAAACTGTACCTAAGTGATGTAGCCTACTTGAGTAAATGTAGGCCTACTTAGTTACATTCCACCACTGCAGGTAACAGCAACAAAATAACAACAGGTTACCTCTCAGTGTGTTCTGATCTCAAAACCAGGGGTATGGGGTGGAAGTCATGGATTTCATTTCCTCTCGTTACTGTAGGCTAATAAAGTCGTTTTAAAAAAAAAAATTGTATTTAAGGTTAAAGGAATACATACACATACTTGTAAAGGGACATACAGACAGCAGCAACAACACAGCAGAAGGAGAGACTATGGTAAGCACACACGCTACGCTACGTTGCTAAGCAACACAGTGATTGTTGACATCTCAACAGGTTTCTTTTATATATATATATAAATATATATTTATTTATATATATATATATATATTTATATATATATATATATATATAAAAATATATATTTATATATATATATATATATAAAAGAAACCTAAGAAAAGAAAAAAAGTACTACCCGTTGTAATAGTGCAGTGTCAAGAGAAGTTCATATTCATATACATACACATTCATATTCATATTCATATACATACAACCAACCTCATATATAGATATATATATACATACAGTATATACATATGTCTATATCTACACGCGCATTCATATACATATCCACTTAGACACATTCACTTACACAATTAAGATAAGATACGATAAGATATTCCTTTATTAGTCCCGCAGTGGGGAAATTTGCAGTGTACAGCAGCAAAGGGGATAGTGCAAAAAACAAGATGCATCAGCTAACACAGTAAAAAAAGAGCTAAACAAAGTGTAACAAAATATGAACCATTTAAATAGAAGGAAGTATAAAAATAGGAGCAGTATATACAGTATTGACAATAAACAGACTATTAACAAAATTGCACAAGTGGAAAATGGTATTGCACAGTGAGAATGAATGAATGAAATTCCACCTGAAAATATCATATCTATTCTATTATCTATGATCTATTCTATTATAGAATATTAATTATAAAGTCGTTTTTTGTGTGAATTTGTAGGCTTACTTTTTTTGAGTTTTAATTGGTAGTTTTACTTTTTACTTAAGTAAGCTACTATTTATCCCAGTAGCCTATTTGTACTTGGAGGAGATCAGTCAGCAGCTGCAGCAGAGCGGACGCTGCAGTGTGTGTCTGCAGCCACAAGGGGGCGATAGCTCCATTGTGGTGGTAACACACTCTGCACACCGGAAATTATGCGTTACGAATGTTTGCGTTCACTTGGGCTAGCACTTAATGCACACTGTGCAATCAAATTAAGGATCACATTTTGTCACTTGGTATAGTTGCATCTATCTATCTTAATTAATGCATCACCCGGCGATGAAAGTGAGTGACACACTCACCTGTAGCTCTACAGTATGGACAGAGAGGAGTTGAACCTGGAGCAGATTGTGGAGGACTTTCATCAGACAGGTGAGTACAACAACAACATACAGCTGCTGAACTCTCCAGATGTCAACAATCACTGTGTTGCTTAGCAACGTAGCGTAGCGTGTGTGCTTACCATAGTCTCTCCTTTTGCTGTAATATGAGTATTTATGTCCAGAATGACTACTTTTTAAGTGATATTTTCTTCTACTGTTGATTCTAAAAGAAGTTTCGGGCTATTTAATGTAGCTCTGAGCTTTGTCTCTTGTCTGATTTATACTTGTGAGGCTACACTGAGGCAGGCAGCTGTATATTATATTATAATTGATAATCAGCTGTATCATGCACAGAGTGCCCATAATGTTGATTTGGACATAAGAGGTCTTGTTGCTGATGCTGTTCCACTTGTGTATAAGTTGACATTTAGTTTAATCTATTTTGTAGCCTCTTTAATTTAACAGTAGTATATCATCATATCCAACCCTCCCCCCCCCCTTTTTAAATGTAATGCAGCAACAAAACGAGTACAATTTAACTAACCTACGTTTTACTTTTATTTAAGTACATTTTTACATAAGTACTTTTACTTGAGTACAATTTATTTAAAGTAAATTGAGTACAATGTTCGATAACTTCTTCCACCTCTAGGCTATATTAAAGGGACTGTTTGTAAGAATCAGAAATGCTTGTTAACAGCAAAACCTGCGGCCGTTAAGTCAACGAAAGTCAGCGTCGGGCTCGCGCTTGTGCTCGCGCTTGTGCTCACTCTACATAGACATGAAAGAGCATCGCTCAAAACAGTGAGGCGACACACGTCAGCTAAAACCACAATATTGAATGAATATTCTGTTACTGTAGTGCCTATTTCTAGTCTCAAATGTTTTCAGAAACATCTTGTTAGCTGTAAAATGAAAAAGTTTGCTCTGGCTGGTGGGCGGTGCTTGGTATATCCTCAACTGATCTCAACATGGCTGCCGGGTCACAAACTTTCTCATTTTACAGCTAAACAGTACACTACAAGATGATTCTGAAAACATTTGAGGTGAGAAATAGGCATTACAGTAACATAATATTGATTCATATTTGATCAGCGCTGCCTAGTTTGACCATTTGATCGGAGTTTGCGAGTGATTGACAGCTGCTCAGAGACGGCAGGCTCCAGCTCGGCTCTGATTGGTTGTTTTACTCCGGTCTGTGAAATCCTGCAGATGCCGTTAGGAACACCGGAGGACACAGGCACATGATTTTTTTCAGATTACCTGTCTCATGTACTACTGTCAGGATATAGTGACCTTTTCATAAAAAAAAATGTTTTAATCGTATTTGCTCCATTTCTACCCACTGCTGCTTTGAGTAATTTCTCATGGTCATCTTCCAAATAAGCTTTAACTGATTTCATTTAAAAACAATATTCACCGATGAAGGTGTCATGGTGGCTCAGCTGCTTCACAGTACTTGATTGCCAGCCTGTGTGGAGTTTGCATGGGTTTCCTCATGACGCTGTTTCCCTCCCACACTCCAGGAAACGTCGTTAGGTAAGAATCTGAATGTGAATATGACGAGAGAGAGCGTTTGTCTATCTGGGATGGCCCTGTGACTGACTGACTGACTGGTGATCTTTTCAGAGTCCCTGGTGACTGTGAAAAGGATTGAGTGGGTAGAGACTATAAATGAATTCTTGACTTTCTCACCCAGTTCGGCGGAAATGTGATTGTGCAAGAGTTTCTGAGGCTGCTGTTAGTGTGAATCACTGAGAGTTAGAGCTGCAAAAACTGATTTCCATCATCTGTTCTGTCGGGATACAACAAACTATTTCATACGCATGCAGGGAAAAGTGGTAGCAGGAGCACAGAAGTGCTTGAAAAAGAGAGCATACAGTAGTAAACACACATTTCACTGAACTAATACGAGCATAAACTGTACTGTTATTGTACAGTAAATGAAAACTGACAGCGACAACTTTGACAGCCTAAAGACAAAAAGGGAGATTTGGAGTTTGGAGGCCTCATTGTCCCCTCTCTCGAGTTTCCACAACAATAGCGCGCACTCACACTGAGCAACGCAAGATTTGAAAAGCAGAGAGGTTGAAAGAAAAACAATTTGTGTAAACAGGTGAAGGGAAAACAGTAAAATAAATAAAACCTGAAGAGGAGAGATTGATAGGTGACAGGATGCTCCTCTACTCCTCTGTCTCTCTCTCTCTCTCTGGCACTCAGAGTGTGATGCCCTGAAGCAATGCCCACGGATACACTCTCCTTTTTTCCCCCCACCTTCTTTGCCTTTATTTAACAAAAAAGCACACCATCTCCGCGACTCACATGAACTTTGAGCTCTCTCTCTCTTTGCGTTTAAAAACTTTTCTCACCTGCACAAATACATCCTAAGCATCTATACAATATCAAAACTGTGCATCATAATAATTTTTTTTTAATTTCCTTACAATGGCTCCAAAACTGACCGTCACAGTCTCTCAGAGCTTATATAAATACTGAAATATTCATATATACATATTTGTTCCCTTCATTTTTTTGCCCATTTTCAAAGAGGAACATTTTTCTGCACTTAGGGTTTGCTATATTTATGAGGAGGGCAGGAAGTGTCCCCACGGCAACACAGTGACTCATCCCAGGGTCCTGCTGCAGTGAGGAGACGAACCTCTGCGCCACACACATACTGTACAGACACGCAAACACACGGGAGGGAATAAAACATTATGTTGGAGGGCAGAGGTCAGTGTTCTTAGAAAGAGGAAGAGGAGCATTGATCATTACAGTCAGCAACACAAAAGAGGTCAATGATTTCAAAAGTGATTCAGTAATTGAAAATAAAAACTGATTGTTGTTGAAACCTCAGTGATTAGCCTGGTGTCCTTAATAGGGACAAAGTGGAGGATTTGCCAATAAATCTATCTGAATCCTTTCCATTGGACTCAGAATCAGAGGACAGGGGAAATAACAGCAATCAGCTAATGGAGATCAGCTCAGGTTAGTATGCCACTGGTATGAAACACAACTCATCTCTCGCTGATGCATTTAGAAACAAGACCAAGCATCGACAGTCATACTAGCGGCTCTGTGACGGCGCATTTCCACCAGATCCGTTGATGGAGGACGTCTCAATGCTTTCCATTCATTTCCTATGGAAAGCAGGAGAAGCAGTCAGCCAGTGCATGGTGGGAGTGTTGCGGTGAGTTGGTTGGAGAGGGTCTGTATTTGCATAAAGTTGAGAAATTGCAACTTCATGCAAATGAGCTCGTCCAGCGTGACGCGCCTAGCTCACAAAACGTGAACTAAACTGTGAAACTAAGCGAATCTAGTTGTTAAAATGAAACGTTTCAGCAGTGGCATTGCTTAAATAAAGCTAAAAATGTTTTCAGAAATACATTTTGGTGGCTTTTTTAGACAGAATAACAGAACGTTTATGAGCAGGCTGCCATGTTGTTTCCTGTTTGAAACGGCGAGCAGAAACCGAGGACCAATCAGGTGCAGTCCACGATAGGGTACGTCACCGCCTGAGCGGCCAGTTGAGTGGATCAGAGCAT
Source organism: Adelosebastes latens (assembly GCA_916700685.1). Lineage (NCBI taxonomy): Eukaryota > Metazoa > Chordata > Actinopteri > Perciformes > Sebastidae > Adelosebastes > Adelosebastes latens. Next base: position 68,352 of record CAKAKR010059179.1, read on the forward strand.
CCCCTAGCCTTCTCATCGGATCTGGTGGACATGTAGCGTGAGGCTCTACTGTACAGCGGTGCATCGATGCGTGTTATCCGGCCCTCGCCGCCCGGTGGGACGGAGGGAAGCCTTCGTTCATTTGCACATACCACCCACCATAATGCAACAATACAAAGTCAGTTGAAAATCTTCAAAGTCTCCCTTTAAGCCCATAAACGTCCACATGGCGTAACGTTATATATGGAAAATGAAGCGCTTTCAGTGGACTTTTTAATGCAGCTGACTGCGCTTTCGTCAAGTTGCTGCCACCGGTGTTTTCCGAAGTAGCCCGTCTAATGAGTGTGTCCCCTGTCTGTGCAGTCAATGCAATTCTTAATGTGTTTTCTCATAAATTATTTTGCTAATATTTGTCAAACAATAGCAAAAGCAGTAGCATGCCCGGTATGAAGGCAGTGTTTCCAAATTAAGTTTGTCTAATAAATTATTCCATGCCCAGGGTGTGTAGTATGAAAATGCAATTTTGCCAAGTTAAAAACAGACTTTGAGGGAACTGTAGATTATCCAACTAGAAGATCTAGTCTGACAGCTGCTGGTTGTAAGAAAACATGAATGTGTGTACCACATGTCATGGCAATCTATCCAAAGTTGTCGAGATATTTTACTTAAAACCCCAAATTGAGCGCAACCTCATGGTGGCGTTAGAGGAAAAGTCAGGGGATCACTGAAGCCTTTAGAATTCATTGTCTCGGAAACCATGAATGAGTGTACAAAATGTAATGGCAATCCTCCAATAGTTGTTGAGATATTTCTGTCTGGACCAAAGCGATGGACCGACCAGCCGACATTGCCATCCCTAGAGCTCGACAAAAAATGCACCAAGAGTGCAGACAGTTTAGGGAGAAAGCAAACAAATGCATCACGCCATCTACATTCTTACTGCGCCTACATCTGTCACTATTATGAACAGATTTACATGAAGGTCGTGCCATCACACGCAGACCGGCCTCAGCGAGTTCAGTGGCTAAACACGCCACAATTGTGCAGCAGTGAACATTGTATGTATGCAAAAAAAAAGAACGAGAAGCGTCCATTTTCATTTCCTATTTTCATCTCCCCGTTAATCCTCACTCCTCTTTGCACGCAAGCTGCAGAATACCTTAACTGTAAATGGAATATAGTTTACCATCACTCTCCCTCCCTCTGTCCCCCTCCTCTCCTCCCCTCCTGTTTCCCACAGAACGGTTTAACACATAATGACCGCACAGCCGTATACTCACACAAATGACATCTAATGCATTCAGCTCTGATAATGTGCGCTGTGGCATGTTGCATTTCCATACCGCTGCTCAGTACATCACCGTCACAAGAAGTCATTATGGTAATACGGCACCTGAGGGAAGGGAGACGGAAAGAGGGAAGGAGTTGCCAGAGAGAGATGGAGAGAAAGGGAAAGATGAGAGGAAGAGGTAGATGTATGCACAGATAGGAGAAGGGTAAACGGGTACGTACTGGTGATAATGGTGTGCAAGGTTATGTGATTGATCTGATGTGCATTGCAGGCTGATGAAATAAGTTTATTTACAGGTAAAGGATGGAAGTGATTGTGAACTTGATATCTTCTTTGAGTTTGAAAACCTTCCCGTACAGTATGCTGCTGCTTTCTCTGACTTGAGCTTGAATTTCAGTTGGACATAAAAATTTGGGAATCCATTCTCCCTGATTTGGACAGGGCTGTAGTACTCAAGTCAGTTCTTTATTTTCTGGTCTCGAGACGTTTTTCCTATTATCTCGGACTTGTCTTGGTCTCGTATGTATTTGGACTGTCTCTGTCTTGGCCAGATGGAGACAAAAGACTTGTCGAGAAGACCAACCCGGTCTTTGGGTTCGCCCAGCATCACTGGCAGCTCTCATAGCAGGCTGGAGATGCTGCCCTGCTGTCAGTCAGCTGTCAGCTCCCCGTAGACACACACAGTCTTTACAGTATTATTACAAGCACTGTCTTCACTGTCACTTACAAGAGCAGGTGATGTTTATTTTCCATAGTGTTTTATTGCCATGTAACAACCAAGCATCCTCATTTGAAATGTGTTGTTTTATGCACCAATGTGTAAGAAGCAATACTTTAACAGTAGGTTTTTTAACATTGTGCAAGGATCTTTCATTTCTAATATAACCCATTTTATTCCCTCAGAGTTTAATCATAATTTTAGTAAAAAATACTATATAGTAAAAGAAAAGTTTTTCTTTATACACCTAAATAGAAAACTATTTAGGAGTATTAATGCCACGATAATGCACAAGGTGTTTAGCATGCAATAAATACGCCTTTCTTGATTTCCGCGTGTCATTTGTACGCCATGTATACTGTAATGACTGCAATGTAAATGCATCCTCGTATAAATGTAAGGATAAGAGTTAGTGACGTAGTATAAAAAGCGAGAAAGACCACTTATGGTGGGCGGGTCCAACAAACTCCGGACTTTTAACCAGGAGACCAGTGTTCAAGACCGTTGTTGACTGTTGTTTTGTTTTGTAAGTTACGTTAGTGACGTTTGTCACGACCATTGTCACGTGTTTTTTATTGACGTTTTTGACGTGTTTTCCGTAGTTGTTTCCATACGTGTTTTACTTAGTTTCCGTACTTATTTTAAACCCAATCATGATGTTTTTTCCTTTCCCTAACTAAGAGGTTTTCTTGCCTGAACCTAACTGCGGGCGTTTGCGTGGCGTGACAAGCGAAAAGGCTAAAATGTGTACTCGTGACTTGCGGAATGTCTGTGTAATGTCATGGTATTTATACGCCTTCCTGTGAGACCGTGTTGGTTTGTCATACGTGCAACTATGGATCCTTCAGGTTCTGAAAGGCTTTTTACAAATTGTGACGCGTGTTATGCCCATGAAGGGCAGCTGACGACACCTTTAAGAGAAAATACAACTTTATCACCTATGTTGCAACATCACTCTGCATGCCAGTAACTCACTCGTGATCTTTCGCTCTCCATCTTTCTCTCGCTCGCTCTTTCCGTTCACCATTATCACATGTCTCACCTTTCCTCTCTCACTCTCTCTCTGTTCCTATCTCTCTATTTGGTCCCTTTCTCTCAGTCAATAACACACAGTGACAGCTTATGTAACGTGCCAAGTTCCAAACTGAACTCAACTCTCCTTGATCTGCAGCCTTTTCCCTCTTCTAAATGACTCACTTCTGTTATAACACTTCAGCCTGAGTGAGAGACACAGCGGCGAGGGCGGGAGGAGGGGAGGAGGGGTGGCAGACAGAGACATGACATGAGAGGAGAGGAAACGCAGGTTTAATTATTCATACCTACTGCAGCAAAAAAGAGAGCGAGTGAGGGAGAGAGAGACACCGGGAGAGAGAGAGAAAGAGAGAGAGAGATTGACCCAAATGGGGAGGTATTCCTAGGGCAGTAGTGCACTCTGGGAGCCAAAGCTGTGCCACCCGAGGGCCATGGGTGTGAGGGAACTCCACCATTAGCTGCCAGAGGACCTCAAAGAGGAACGTACTGTAGAGCGAGGGATGGCGAGATATTCATGAATTCTATGAAAACTAGCCCATTAGTTTTATTCTGCTTCCGTAACGCACTTTTGCTGTTATCTTTGAATCCGTTTTTTTTACTTTCCCTCGAGTCTACCACACCCTATGAGCATGAATAATGCGGGGACTGGAAGTTTTATCCGTGATGCTCGCTCGGAACCACATCCTCCAAGGTGTGTGTGTGTGTGTGTGTGTGTGTGTGTGTGTGTGTGTGTGTGTGTGTGTGTGTGTGTGTACAAAGCACTTATGAACAGGGGTGAACGTGAACAAGAGGACCCGACTCGTCGTCGCCCCACTCTGGAGATGTTTCATCCCAGAGTTGGCGTGCCGCTGCGGGGGGTGAGTGCTGAGAGAGCGCAGGGCCTCCCCGTTCGACGCTGGTGCTCCCCTGAGACCAGCTCCCTTTCATCTCCCCGTCTCCTCAGGGTGCCCAACAACAAACCACCGATGGAAGGAAGCGGGGAAAGAAACATAGAAGAGGAAAAAGTTTTGGCCAGGGGGGGACGACAGCAAAGTTTGTGCATTCCCAGCTAGGGGTCAACCTGTTCTGTTTATCTTAGTTTGCCTGGTGTGTTCGAGAACCGGGTGTCAACATAACCTTTTTTTCCCCCTTTCTTATCCGAGGTTATGGATTTGAAACAGAGGAGGTTTTACGTGAAAGAACAATTGTCTTTATTTTATCTCTGATGCTTTCGCTGCGAGCAACAGCGACTGCCTGGACGAGGATGTTGAAACTGTAACTTCTTAATATTTCAGAAGAAGAAGAACGTGGGCCTGCGTGGTGGTAGCCCAGCTGATTAGCAGTGATGTCTCTTTGTTGATGGCGGGAGTGAGGGAGGATGGGAATGGGAGGAAAAAGGGAGGGAGTTTTACGGAGATGAGTTATGGCAGGTGTTGGACAATGACGGGAACAAAAGAGAGATTTGAACATTGCACTTCAAAAAACCTTTTCCCCTTTCTATTCTGTGTGAGCCGTGCCTCATCCACCGCTGAGTCTTTATTCCTCTCCCTCCTTCCTCTCTTAATTGCTGCTCGCCGAATCCCTTGTTCTTTCTTCTCATCCCCCCTGTGTTCTCCTTGTCTCCCTCCTCAGCTCCCTATGTCCCCGTCTGTCTCCTCTCTTTCGTTTTAATGTCGTCCTCTCGAAAACTCTTCCCCCCCTCCTCGTCTCCTCTGTTCTCCCTCTCTCATCTCCTTCATCCCTCTCTCCTTGGCTCTGCGTTCCTCCGCGATGAGGCACGTGGTTTTTGGAGGAGGCAGCGAGTCGTCACGGACGCAGCGACTAAACTTCCGATAAAATCAATGTTTAATTCAGATGACTGCAGGCCATTGACAGAAAAAGTGGAAGCCTTTCATCTATAAAAGGACTGAGAAAAAGAGGGGGATTGAGAGAGATGGAGGGAGAGGACTGACAGGATTAATGGAATTGTCATCAGTTGTATCTTTAGCAATGAGAAGGAGCCGTCAGCGCTCTGTTGCCACCTCTCCATAACCTGCATGTGTGTGAGAGAGAGCGAGTATGTAAATGATTTCTCCTTTCACCTGCTGTTCATTCTTTCTCCTGTCTTCCTGTATCCATCTGTATCATCCCTCCCTCACATTTTTTTCTTGCATTCCTCGTGTCATTCACAACTGTCTTCTCCTTCTTTACACGTGTTGCAGGTTTAGATTCATCCGTCTTCACACAATGCCGATCAAATGTTGCTGCTAGGGATGTCACCATACCAGATATTCAGTAGTCGATACCAATACCAGTGAAATTTCACGATTCCTCGATACCAATTTAATACCATGGTAAAAAACCAAAGTGTACCATATACTTCAACATACACTCCTTTATTAACGTTTGCATACTGGTTTCTGTAAGGAAGTTAAACAGGTCGTTATTCCCTCTCTATTATCTATTTTATATTGCTGCGAAAACATCAAAACAACTGGATTTATTCAAGTTTCTTGCCAAAAACAAAATTTAACAAGATTACATTTTACACATCCTGATAACATTATAATTTACCTTCACCCAATACTCAATACACTTTTACTGAATAGAGCCTGAATGCATCATAATGTAAATCAATGGCACCTCCCGTTAACGTTAAGTATTAGCTCCGTGCAGGACTCTGCTGCTTACTGGCTGCTAACAGCTAACGTTAACTAGCTCTCGTCCGGCCGATTTCAGCACAGATTTGTTCACAATGTAGCGTTATCAGGGAAAAAATAAGGTGCGTCCCCTGGACGTGTCGATAGTGAGTTTACTGCATCCCAAACACATTTACTATTGTCCCGGGTCAACGGGAGGCTGTTAGTCTCGTGCTGCTGTACTGTAGAAAAACGAGTACTGTCACGTTTTCAGAATGTTGGCATCTACTTGGCACCAAAGTATCGATTATCGTGACATCCCTAGTTAAAAACGAATATGAAAATTGACAGTAGATTAAAGCTGCAAAGCTCATATGCTAAATATGGACCAACACAGTAGGTTGAGCCATTCGCTTAAGGTCACAGACATAGTCATACACACAACATGCAGAAATGCCTGCTGCCTGCACGTGCGTTTGTTCGTTTGTATGAACGATGTCACGTGTAACGTGAACATCAACCCTGCTGGCTCTGTGTTCAAATGTCAGACCTTTAACCTTTTTAAATTTGACCTGAGGCGGCGTCCAGGCATGTCAGTCACCGACTATCACGTGCAGGAGACAAGATATAGATGTAAAAAAATAAATAAATGAAAGACATAAAACATAAAATGCCAACACTCAATCCTTGTATCTGCTGTAGAACAGATTGAAGTGTCATGCGGAGAGAGGAGAGAATCTGTTCCCGTACAGGTGGTGAACAGAAGGGGAAGGCTGAGGGGAGGACGGGGTGGAGAGAGGGAGGTGAGGAGAAAGAGGAGAGGGAGGAGGGCTGTTACTCCCATTACATAATGAATGAGGTGAGAAGCCACATATTTGCTGTGGAGGCTTTATTCATTTTATTCTGCTGTGCGTTGGATCCCTGAACCTAGCACCTACAAACTTGTCTTGCTATACTTGTGGGGGACATTGTCGGCCTATAATAACCTTAACCTAGTCATAACTCTAACCTTAAAGAGAGCAATGAACGCTTAAATAAACCTTGTGAAGATTTTATCCCATTTTCTTCTCCACAACATGATGAATAAATAACATACTGTACACACATAAGTCACACAGTGTATGTGTGTATGTAATTACTAGCTGAGGGCAGACATGCATGTGTATGTGCATGAATTTCTGTTTCTGTGTGTGTGTGTGTGTGTGTGTGTGTGTGTGTTCATGCACATGCAGCTGTGTCAGTACAAGTGATGAGCTAACAGGCAGCTCAAAGAATGACAGGTGACCACACTACAAAGATAGAAATGTCAAGCTGAACCGGGTGATTGGGGGGGCTGTCAGGAGAGGCGGTGGGGAAAGGCAGGAAGCCTGGAGTGATGAGTACATCGCCGCGGCCCCTGTCACTTCCTATTAGCACCCAATACACACAAACACACTGGCTGTGATTGTAATTAATTCATTAGGCGGGTTTGGATTTTGTGTGTGTGGGTCTGTGCATGTGGCAGCGCATGTACCAGCATGTACCGGTGTGTGTGCATGAACATATATGTGTGTGTGTGTGTGTGTGTGTGTGTGTGTGTGAAGGACATGAGCATCATTGTAAAGAATGAGAGCTGACAGGATTAGTGATGGCATGCTGTGGGTTAAACCAGTGGGATGCTGCTCCACACACTGTGACACCATTACCCCTCTATACGTTCTGTCACGGCCACTTATCAAGCGTGGATTACTGACTGGCCCGCTCTATAGCATCCACTGAGCATTTACCAAAAAGAGCATTTAGATGGGTTAGTGGGGCTTTGGTTCCAAACCATAGACTGTATATAAGAAGTGGAAGTAGTCACCGTGACGTCACCCATTGGTTTGTGGACTGCCATGTTGAAGCCTCGAGTTCACCATTTTGGCCGTCGCCATCTTGGTTTTAGGTCGTCGCCATCATGGTTTTTTGCAACCAGAAGTGACACAAGAGGGTGGAGCTAAGTACAACCGAACGTTGAAGACACCTAAGGGGTGTCAGGAATCCTAAAACATTTTTAGGTGACCAAAATGTTAATATTAACTTTCATGAACTGAAAACATACTGTGAAAGGGTTAACGTTGTAAGACTAAAACGTGGACAACTCCCAGACGGGAAAACATTGTGGTAGCGACCTGTCGATCACAAGGTAGCCACGCCCTAAAGCATACCCTACTTTATGGTGTATTTGACTCTAGATGGGACCATAATTTACTAAATGAACATCTTGCTGTATTGAAGAAGACTTGAAACTAGCGATTGAGACCATAAACTCATGTCTATAATGTTTACTGAGGTAAGAAATCAAGTAAGAAGTAGGATCATTTTCTCGTAGACTTCTATACAATACAATTTGCAATTTGCAATTTGCAACTAGAGGAGTCGCCCCCTGCTGGCTATTAGAAAGAATGCAAGTTTAAGGCACTTCCTCATTGGCTTCACCTCTCTGACCCCGGCAAGACATTCTCACTCCCACCTCGTCAAATACCACCACTTGGTCAGTGCCCCTCGGCATTGGAGACTGACACACTGGGTACCCCTATTGCGTTACTTTTGGACGGACCAGGGACGACGTGCCAATATATGCTCGTTATATAGTGTCCTTTCAAAATAAACTTCTGTTTTCACAGGAATTTAGGTTTAGGCAGCACAACCACTTAGTTAGGGTTAGGAGACGGTTGTGGTGACTCACGTGACTCATGGGGCTGACAATAACGAATAACGAGTCACGTGACGAACGACTCATGGGACTCACAGGACTGACGATACTGACCGAGGGGGGGCACTTACCAAACGACGGTATTTGACGAGTTGGGAGTGAGAACGGGATGACCCCGGAGGTGGCCCACTGCTCCAAACTCACTCAAACTAAATCTTACAAGCACAATTCCCTTTAATTCCACTTACTGTGAGTTTTATGTGATTTATTGTGTTGCTAGCAGGTGTTCAGACGGACCTCAGCTCAACTGTATCAACAAGCAATCACCTTGCTGAAGTGTCCTAGACACTAAATACAGATCCAGAGAGCCACCCGCTACACCTCTGCTCCAAAACCGACCCCGTGCGCACATTAAAGCTGTGAAAATGCCCACAACCACTTATTGAAACTTTTTACTCAGTTGTTACAGTTATTATCTACATTTGTATTTAAAATTCAGGAACCTCTTGGCGGTTATGCGCATCCATAGATTTGTTGTTTGTTGTTTTCATTGTGGTGGCTGGAGAATTGCCTTTGTTTTGCTATTGCGTTGTAGTTTTTCTGCCATAGGAGACGTTGAAAAGAATCGTCAAGGGACTGCATTGTTTTTAGCTCTGCCAGACCCCCAAAATGAGACAGGGACTACATGCAAAAGGCTTTTAGCACTTTAAATTTATATTTACAAGTGCACTTTGGGCATACAGCTACATCTCCAATCCAGGAAGACTCAGTGGATGCTGATATTTAAAGCCTGAACAATATGAGCTAATACAGCAGTCAGGTGCACACAAAGGTGACATGCCTGTTTTCAAGAGCTGGCGGAAACAATATGATATCACGGATGAGTGTGTCGCTCCGTAACAAAACAAAACCTCTGTGTCAGATCCAGGTCTGCCCAAAAACCTGTGGGTGGTGCTTCACGAGCGAGGCCCACTAATCTGAGAGCGGGCTCTGACCCAGATCTCACTGAGTGGGAACCACCCTGACCATCTGTGGGTCTCCACACCCTCCTGGCACCTCACACTGCACACACACAATCGCACAATAACCGTGACACTGGAGACATGGCAGAAGAAAGAGGGACAAGGAGGAAGAAGGTAGAACGTAAGAAAAAGACAGGAAATATGAGCATGTGAGAGAGAAAGAAGGAAGAAAAAGAGGACTTTAAAAAATAAATAATTTCCATGTGTGTTTCTCTGGCCATTTTAACAGAAGGTCATTATAATAATTATTATATATGCACCTGCTTAATGACATAGATGGCACAAACTGGCGTTCAATACCATTTTCTGGCTCGCTTTCTTCCTCTGGCAGGGAGATGCTGGTCTGGAAGGCGGCATTGCAGGGCAGGCGGGCGGCGCGGTCGAGTCGACCTTCTGCGGTGGCTGGGTGGGAGGGCAGGAGGACACCCTGCGCCCCGGCCCAGGCCTGCCGAGAGGCCATCTGGACGGGGGAAACACATGCAGAGTACCTGGCCAGACCTGGAGCTCAACTCTGACTCACACGATCGCGCACATACACCGACACATGTACAGTATATACACATACAGCATGGTATGGGCTGTAGAACATTTACAGCAGTTCATGTATATCTGTGGTATGTGACACACAGAATGATATTTGTACGTTATATGTATAATCAAGACTACATCAGCAGACTATATCCAGCCTGAAACTCCCACTCAAACCCACACATGCCTTCCACGTGGCACTCGTCGGTCGGCCTACGGTGATGCTACTGTAACGTTAAGCCCCTCTGATTCTGCCCGCCGATGAGTGTTTTACATTTGGTTAAAACAGATTCTGCCTGTGCTGCTTCGGAGAGTGTTACATTTGGTTAAAAGCCATTATTATGGTAATGTGAGGGTGCTTCAGATAATGGCAAGATGAGAGCGGCTCGACTGCCTCTGACATAACAACCCTACTCTATCCATCTCTTCAGCGTCTTCTCTCTCGCTCTCTCTATACTGTACCCCCCACGCCCCTTTCTCTATACCTCGCAGTTTCTCTCCCTGACTCACCTCTCTTGCTGATCGCAAAGCTGTTTTTTTTTTTCACAAGATACCTGCTATTTTGTCATTAAAATCAAACATTATTGTAAGAGCTTTTGCTGTGGCCACATTTCAGCAGTGTTTAAGAGATTGCCTTTCATCTGTTACCGTATATCTGCGGTATTGTCGAAAATTATATGGTATCAATCTGTTGCTGTTAAGCCTGTGCGCTACCTGTGACATGAGCAGCTAACAGAGCTTGTCCCCGGGGGAGAGGGCGGATGGCAGAATCACTACCGGCGGCAGAAAACAGAGGATCAGAGATGAGAAAGGGAAGCGACCGTATAAGTCACTGGCAACACATTTTTCAGGTCACTGGCACTGAAAAATCGGGAGGCGATGGTGATGATGACAGATAGAAAGAAGGACAGGAAGAAATGGAGTAAGAGAGTCAAAGAGAGAATGAGGGAGAGAGGAGCCGAAAGAGAAAAGAGGGGAGATTGAGAGCAATGTAATGCCATGCACATCGAATTTCCCTTAATATGATTTTGTGTTCTGTGTCTATTCAAGTCAGCCCTGATTTGGTTGTGTGTTATAATCGCATCAGAGCAGGGATTTGCTCTGGCTTTTTCTCTGCTGTTGTGTTGTTTTTTTTCCTCTTATTTGAGTTGGCATCAGCCTTCATGACACAAATCCCCTCTGATAAATTAAAAATGATTGATTCAAAAAGTCAAAGATGGAAGCTGCACCGCGGGGAGCGAGCGAGTGTCCCCACTTGTGTCCGCACACGAGTGCATGTTTTTTAAGTGCATGCTGCGTGTGCACGAGTGCCGCACTGCAACGTCGAGTGCAAACCCTCGGTTCGTGCGAGCGTGTAAGCGCTGTCGCTGGAGTGAACGCCTGAGTACAGTATGCATGTACTGCAAGGCTTATTACATTGGATTCCTGACACTTTTAAAGAATGCGAGAAGATGGCAGATATCCGATGTGTGAACCTCAAAGCCATCAGCGTGCATGTAATGCTCTAAGCTGCGTATCTTGCCAGCATCTACTAAAAGCGTGAAATTCTGGACCCAAAAGTGTGAAAATCCACCAAGAACACGGAGTGAGCTGTGAATACCTACATTAGCGCTATTACATACATTTATCCACCGACATACAATATGTATAGGCTTAATTAAGTGAGCATGTATAAGTCTACTTTGTCTTACATTCACTTACTCCGCCTAAAACAGATACACACTCTTTTTGACGCACACACACACCCTCGTTGTGGGCTCTGGCTCTCCCAATTAAGCGGAGGAGTGTTGTGGAGCATCGGTGTCGGGGGATTCTGCTTTCTTCTCCTCTGTCAGGTCCCATCACAAAGGCTCCTCATTAGTGTCAACCTCAGCTGTGCCACCACTTTCTCCTTCCCTCTTCCTCTCTCTCCCTCTCCCCTATCTCTTTGACTTTTCCTCTTTCTCTCCCCACATCTCCATCTCCTTGTCTTCCCCCTATTTGACTTATTCACATTTCATTTATTGCTGAATACCTTTTCCCGAAAAGCCGCCGCCGATCACCCCGTTGTCACTCCTGTTGCGTCCGGCATCGTTTCCTCTCACTCTCGCATTAGTGATCTCTCACACAGGCGCCACAGCAGCATTGCACTCGCACACGGTGAGAGCGGTTTGTCACATCGACAGCAAACAGGTGTGTTTTTACAGCACTTTAATGGCAGCGAGCGGGGAGACATTTCGACAAAAGGTTGCAAAGTTAGTCTGATCATTAGACCAGCAGAAAGGATGGCAGGAAAGTTGATTTGTGGCTCCACATGCAGTATCATAGACATATAATGATGTTAATGATCAACGTGCTGTGAACGCGGCAGCGGCAACAACATGTAAACAAGGCAACAGGGGAGTTGGCGTGGAAGCGCGGAGTTCAGAGATCACTAGATGCACGCAGAGGGCGAGATGTGGAGGAAAGGCAGCAGTGAGATAAAACAGAAGATTGTTGTTTGTTTGTTGTTGCCGTTTCTCCCCTGAGCAACAGTTCCCTCTACCCCTTTACCCCCCGCCGTTACCCCTTTCTTCCATCCCTTAATTTCCTTACACCCGTTTTTACTCCCTGTATTCCGTCTCTGTCTTTATCTCCCTCTGTGTGTGCGTGTGTCTCAATTTATTCTGTAATTAAGAAATTGAGCTTTGATTTCAAGGAAGGGTTATGGGTGCCATATTGGGATGCAGCGTAAGATCCTCCTCTCACCGAGTTCCACTCCCAAAGTCCCAAGTCCCAGTCTGAACCTCCCCATACACTCATTTCTCTCTCTCTACTGCGCGCTCGCTCTCTCACTCTCTTTTTTTGCTGCACAATTTGGTATCAAAGACATGATAATTAGGCTGAACAGAAGTTCATCTGGCTTCTATTATTTCTCTTTAATTAATAGTGTATAATAATGACAGAGTTACTCCAATGCACCGTGTGACTGTGAGAGAGAGAGAGAGAGAGTGAGTGAACTCGTGTCTGTGCGCTTGTGCATGAATATCTTCTAGAGCACACATAACTTTAAACCTTGAGATGCTACACAGATAAAAGACGCAGTGTCAAAAGCTGGCAAACTTTCCTCTCCTCTCCTCTCCTCTCCTCTCCTATCCTCTCCTCTCCTCTCGTATCTCCTCTCCGCTCCACTCCGCTCTGCTCCACTCTGCCACGCTCTTCTCCTCTCCTCTTCCTTCTGCTCTTCTTCTGCTCTTCTCTTCTCTTCTCCTCTCCTCTCCTCTCCTCTCGTATCTCCTCTCCTCTTGAATCACCTCCCTCTCCCTTTTGCTCCTCTCTTCTCCTCTCCTCTCCGCTCGTATCTCCTCTCCGCTCG
>CAKAKR010059182.1:0-11812 GCA_916700685.1 Adelosebastes latens
GACAGTCCAACACCCCGAGGAGTAGGCTAGTTAACCATGTACCTTTAGAGAGTCTCAGGGCCTCACAGCTAGTAGACCTCGTCACCAGAAGCATTAAAACAGTGACTGTAAACAACAGAGGGCTGAAGGACTTGTTGTCTGTTCTGTTCTGACGTAATGATTCACTTACTATCGAACTCTTCTTTCTTATCTGTGTGTTATGCTTTAGTATGTATAAATACTGACTGCTCTTGTGTTCGAGTCCATCTGAAGATGCTTTTCTTATTAATATATGCTTTATTAGATTTACCTGAAAGACAAGTTGAGACCCTGGTTTGTGTCTTGTTTTAACAGAAACTGACACCACAGGTTGAAAACAGAATCAGCATCAACATGGATTCAGTAAAAATCATTCAGGACTAAAACTTCAGTTTCATTTTCATATAAAAAGTCAAAAATCAACATTTTTAAATCTTGTTTTAAATATAAAGATTATTTTTTATGTCTTCATTATTAAATGTTTAACATTTAATAAATAAAGTATTTAAAATGAAACTCCACATCATCAGTAAGAATAATAATTATCTTATTATCTTTAGAGACGTTGAAGGACATTCAGGTTACTTATTTACCTTCATGTCCTTCGTCTTCTGGAGACTCCTCTTCCTCCCCTCCTCCTCCTCCTCCTCCTCCTCTCCTCCTCCTCTTCCTCACCTGAAGACGTCTTCTTCTCCTGTAATAAAACTGAAAACACAGATTAATAACTAAAACATTAATCTGTTTGTTTAATAAAGTTATAAAGTTCAGTTAATTATTTCTGAACTTGTCTCCTGATAAAAACAATAATTTACTGTAAATCATGTTTAAAACTGTTTTTACATTTTTCATATCAACTCAAAACACATAATAATAATAATAATAATAAAAATAATAATTAGACATTAAAGTATATAACATTACCTGTGTTTAGAGTCTGGTCCTCACACGTTTAATGTTTATAACTTATCATCATGGTTTCTCTGAATCTAAAAACAGAAATAAATAAAACATGCAACAAAAAGAGAAGAAGAAGAAGAAGAAGTGGAGCCATTTGGTTTTTTAACAATAACTTTATTTAATCAAATCATCGTTAACAATCTCTCAAAAATATAATTTCACAGCAAACTGTTGAAGTAATTATGAAAACACGTTTCTATCAGGAAGCAGAATGTTGTTATAAAACCAGAACAAAAAACAACTGATGTAAACTGAAGCCCCGCCCACCGCGCTATAAGCCCCGCCCACCGCGATATAAGCCCCGCCCCTTTAAGGCATCGTGTTTCTTTGGCTGTTTTCGTAACATCTCGTAGCTGAACTCGACAGACAATATCTGAAAACATAACATATATATTTAAAGGTCGTCTTACTAGACGGAGGAAGACGGTGAGGAGTGGTAGAAAGCTAGTAAGTGGACCTTTAGTTGAGATTTCTAACTCTCACATTCATAACATTCATAACAACTACAGCTCCCATGAGGCTTCAGCAGCCTGCTGAGAGCTAAGGCTCATGGGAGATGTAGTCATATATACTGTATGTTAAACTATAGATTCTAAATAAAGGATTCACATTTGATCATTAAACTCCTGTAATATTTATCTGATCTGTTTCATTAAGTTATAAAGTGCAGTCTGTTGTTGTTGCTTAAATCTTAGTTTTATTGAATGGAGTCTGGTTGAAACTATGAAACTGATGTGTTTGTCTGCAGCGCCCTCTGCTGGCCAGACTCAAACAGGACCTGATATTATATTCAATAACTCTGAGATGTGAAGAGGAAGTCTGACCTGATCCACCTGTAGTCCCTTAAGTTAGAGAACTACAAACAGAAGAAATAGAACTACAACACCCAGCGGCCGGCGGTGAGCCCTCAGTGGTGCTTCCCGTGCAGCGAGGCCTGGAAGTATTCCTCCGGAGTGACGGTCTTCACCCCGCCAAAATAATCCAGCACCCACACCTGAAACAAGGAGGAGGAACACGGAGCGTTAACGAGGCTTCCTGCCCTCTGATTGGCTGATGGGAGGGACGTGTTGTGACCTATAGGGATCTATAGGGACCTATAGGGATCTATAGGGACGCCCGCTTAACGAGACGTCTGCAGCAAAAATACATCTGCTTCAATCTTTAAAAACATGAATGGAGTTTGGTTTGTTAAATCCAGTTTGACTGCAGTACTACAGTACTACTACTACTAGTAGTAGTACTAGTAGTACTACTACTACTACTACTAGTACTAGTAGTAGTACTAGTAGTAGTAGTAGTACTAGTAGTAGTATCAGTAGTATTAGTACCTGAGTGATGTTGAACTTGCAGAAGAACCAGTTGTGGTCAGACGGCCAGTCGATCATCTCCGGGTGTCGACTGAACAGAGACTTCTTAGCGAAGTCGGCCTCCGTCCCGTTCACCTGGAGGACAGGAAGAGGACAGGAAGAGGACGAGGTCATGTGACTGCTCACCTGGACACACAGGTGTATGTGTGTGTATGTGTGTGTGTGTGTGTGTGTGTGCGTGTGTGTGTGCGTACCTCCACCACGGATCCAGACAGGATGATGTGAGCACAGAGAGGACTCTGAGGGTCGAAGCCCTGCTGACGGCAGTAATCCGTCTGAGCCAGAGACATGGACAGAGACGCTGCAGCGTTCACCTGCAGAGACACAGTAGTACAGTAGTAGTACTACACAGAGTACTACAGTAGTACTAGAGTAGTAGTAGTGCAGTCCCTGTGAAGGTTGACCCGTCCTCTAGAACATCTGTCAGACGTTATAGAACTAACTAAAGACATCAGGTGACAGACTGTAAACCAGACTTCACTGTTTCTGCTGACTCCAGTCACATGACTTCAGTCACATGACTTCAGCTCGGACATGTGACTGTAAACTGCTGAGTCACTCTGTGGAGGAACTGCTGAGTCATGTGTTGCATAAACTGCTGTTTATGTTTTCATAATCTCACTAAACTGTGTTTTTAATATGTTTTAGTTCTGAACTAAATTCTGTGTGTTTAATATAGTTCTGCAGACTCACTAGTATTTCCTGAGGAAGTATTGTAGAAGTACTATAAAGTTTTCAGTAGTTCTGTTGTACTTCACGGTACCGTTAAACTGAATTTAGTGAGTCTGCAGAACTACATTAAAAAAACACTGAATTTAGTTCAGAACTACATTAAAAACTCTGAATTTAGTGATTTTAATGTAGTTCTGGTTCGGGTTCTGCAGACTCTCCAGTAGTTCTGGTTCGGGTTCTGCAGACTCTCCAGTAGTTCTGGTTCGGGTTCTGCAGACTCTCCAGTAGTTCTGACTCAGTTCTACTCTCCAGTATTTCCTGAGGAAGTATTTGAGGAAGTATTGTAGAAGTACTCTACAGTAGTACTGTGAAACCCTGCAGTACCAGTACCAGTACCAGTATTACCTGCAGGTCCTGCACGGAGACCTCCATGCGGGTCAGGTAGAGGTAGGGCTGTCCGGTCCCGGAGCCCTCCGGTCCCTCCGGTCCGTCGCTGACTGAGAAGGTGTTGGAGAACGGCTGACCGAGCACCGGCTGGTGGCTGGAGATGGTGGCCATGGAGGCCCAGTCACACTGATGAGCCACGAACCGAGCCACCCGGGCCACCTGGTCGTGAGGAGGGATCCGGAGCCTGCAGCCCGAGGACGGGGAGCCGGAGACCGGGAGGAGACCCTGGAGGTCCAGGAGGACCAGGAGGAGACCGGGGAGGAGCAACCACTGAGGCCGAGGAGGAGCGCTCATAGTCGGATCAGAGTGAAGAGGAAGGTCGGTGAGAGAACCACATATAAACAACACGGCACATCCGGTCTGGAGTTTCAAAATAAAACAACACGGACACATCCGGTCTGGAGTTTCTAAATAAAACAACACGGACACATCCGGTCTGGAGTTTCAAAATAAAACAACACAGACACATCCGGTCTGGAGTTTCTAAATAAAACAACACGGACACATCCAGTCTCGAGTTTCAAAATAAAACACGGGACCAGATATAAACAACACGGCCACATCCGGTCTGGAGTTTCAAAATAAAACACGGGACCACATATATAAACAACACGGCCACATCCGGTCTGGAGTTTCAAAATAAAACATGGGACCACATATATAAACAACACGGCCACATCCGGTCTGGAGTTTCAAAATAAAACACGGGACCACATATAAACAACACAGCCACATCCGGTCTGGAGTTTCAAAATAAAACACTGGACCACATATAAACAACACGGCCATATCCCTTCTCTCTCAACATCCATAACGGAGTTTCAAAATAAAATATTTAGTGACAGTTACGAAAGAATGACCTCCCATTATTCCTGCAACGGAGTTTCAAAATAAAATATTTAGAAACAGTTAAAACAAAAAGTCCTCGATCATTCCTAGAATAGAGTTTCAAAATAAAAGATTAACCAACAGTTAAAACAGAATGCCCTCCCATTAATCCTGCATCAGAGTTGCAAAATAAAAAAATGAATGACAGATATAACAGAAAGTCCTCCATTATTCCTAGAATAGTTTCAAAATAAAAGATTAACCAACAGTTAAAACAGAATGCCCTCCCATTAATCCTGAAACAGAGTTTCAAAATAAAATATTTAGTAACAGTTATAACAGAAAGTGCTTCCATTAGTCCTGCAATAAATAGAGTTTCAAAATAAAAGCTTAAATGACCCATTTTTCCTTGAACTCTGTTTTCAAGATAAAAGTCACATTCATGTCAAAGTTGACAGAAATCTGATCTCCACAAACACACATTATGACATTCTTTCAAAATAAAACAGCCTAAATGAATTGTTCAATTTGAGTTCTTTTATTTAGAAAAACAATAAAAAGTGTCCAGAGGTTTTCGTAGCGTTCTATTAAACAGCACGACAGTAGAAAAAGAAGTGTTTGGCGTGAAGCTGGTTTAGTGAGCGTCACCTTGACCTTTGACCTCACACACGCCACACAGCTTGTCCTCGATGGTGAAGCGTCCCTGGCAACCGTTGCTACGGCAGAGACAGGGTACCTCTGGTTTACCGGGTGAGTCGGCGGAGTAGTTCCAGGTGAGCTCAGTACCGGCCTTCACAACCCTGAGAGATCCAGAGAGACACAGTTATTACCAATCAATCAATCAATCAATAATCAATAATCACCACCTCCTCTTCCTCACCTGCTGGTGAAGAAGGCCACGACGGGGAAGCCGGGGTCGTGGGAGTCCGTGAACACGTTCTGGATCAACAGGTTGGACTGACAGCTGTGCTGCAGGGAGCACAAGAAACATAGACTTTATTAATACTCAGAAATACTAATAAATACTCATCATTAATACTAATAATAAATACTCACAAATACTCATAATAAATACTAAATTAATAAATAAATACTCATCATAAATACGCATAAATACTAATCATAAATACTCATAATAAATACTAATAAATACTCATCATAAATTAATAAATACTCATAAATACTCAAAAATACATACTCATCATAAATTAATAAATACTCATCATAAATACTCATCATAAATACTAATAAATAATCATCATAAATAATCATCATAAATACTAATAAATACTCAAACACTAATAATAAATACTCATAATAAATTAATACTCATAAATACTCATAATAAATGAATAAATACTGATAATAAATACTCATAAATAAATTAATAAATACTCATAATGAATACTCATAAATACTAATAATAAATAAATAAATACTCATAATAAATATGAATACTCATAATAAATAGTAATAAATACTCATAATAAATATGAATACTCATAATAGTAATAAATACTCATAATAAATTACTAAACAAATACTCATAATAAATACTAATAAATAAATACTCATAATAAATAAATAAATACTCATAAATAAATAAATATAATAAATACTAATAAATAAATACTCATAATAAATACTCATGATAAATACTAATAAATAAACACTCATAATAAATATTAATAAATACTTATAATAAATACTCATAAATATTCATAATAAATAATAATAAATACTCATACTAAATACTCATAAATACTCATAATAAATGAATAAATAAATACCTTTTTGTATTTTATTAAGGTGTTTATTAATAATGTGTTTATTAATAAGTTGTTTATTAATGTGTTGTTTATTAATAAGGGGGCGTGTTGTTACGTTGATGAAGCGGCTGACGTTTCCCTCCTTGCTGGCGTCCAGGAAGTAGACGTCCTCCGCCTCCATCGCTCTCTTTAAACTCTTGTGGCTCTTCGTCTCGCCGCCGTTCACGCCGGGGACCGCCGACAACGCCGGCGCCTCCGCCTCCTCGGGACCGCCCGTCGTCACGGCAACCTTCTTCTCCAGAGCCGGAGGCCGGTCACCTGACTCAGCTGGTGGAGACGACGGAGGCTCGGGACCGCCGACCAACACCGTCTGGAACCAGGAGCACGTTATCCGTCACAGTACTACTACTCACATAGTGATACTTTAACAGTACTGGAGTACTAGTACTCTGTGATGTTACTACTTTACTACACGAAGGTAGAGGAACTGTACTCATCACAACTCTGACCTTGTCTCTGTCCGGTGGCGTGGCGGCGGCGTTGGCGTCGGCGGGTCTCTGGATGACGGGGACGTGCAGCGGCGGTGAGGAGGCCGCGGTCGTTGGCGTGGCCGTGGTCGTTGACGTGGGCGGCTCCAGCACGGTGCTCCGCCCCTCCAGCACCGGCGGCAGCAGCCACTCGGTGACCACCTCCACCTCGTCGTCCGACGGCAGGTCGGCCCGGGTCAGCTTCGGCGGCAGCGGCTCGGCGGGACTCTGACCTCGCCGCAGCATCACACCTGAACACATCGCACACGTTACCTCACACATGATCACTGATGCATCCTGGGGGATCTACGGCGACGGCGTCTCACCTGCGTACGTGCACACGAACGTGCCGCGGTCCAGGTCGTCGCGGCAACGGACGCCCCAGCCGCGGCCGTCGGTCTGGAAGACCTGGAGGCGGACGGTGATCCCTCGCTGGACCAGACGGTTCTGACAGCGAGCACGGACGCAGCCGCACCACGGGCCGCACTCGTACACCCTGAGGACCGCCGTGACATCACGTTATAGACCATAACCTCTACTGACCCGTCTGACCCTGACGGGACCGCCGTGACATCACGTCACAGACGTACAGTACTATAGTAGTACTATAGAGTAGTAGAGTAACAGACTCATCTTACCCTGACGGGATGGCCTCCGTCAGCCGGTGGTGGTCGTAGCGGCGCCCTCCTCCCGTCATGGCGGCGCAGGCGCAGAGCTGCGTGTCGCTGCAGCCGTCGGTGCAGTCGCAGCAGGCGTGGAACAGCGTGGGCCCGCGGGTCAGGAAGCAGCCGTGCGGCCAGCGCTCCTTCCTGTAGCGGAACTCGGCGGGCCGGGCGCCGCCGTCCCCGACGCACAGCTGCACCGGCGTGGGCTCCACGCCGCGGCTCAGGTCCATCTCCGGCCGCCGGGGGCCCGCCGCCGCCGGAGGGTCCAACCGCACGCACGCGTTGAAGGTGAAGAAGTCCACCTGGAGACAAAGCTGTAGTTTACTGACGGACCATGAAGGCAACACGGTACTTCTACTGCAGTACTGTCCTGAAGTACTTCTACTGTATTAGTATTAGTATGTAGTATTAGTATGTAGTATTAGTATATAGTATTAGTATGTAGTATTAGTATGTAGTACATAGTATAGAGCGGTACTTTCAGATTGTTGTGCTGGTCCCTGAAGGCATCACCACCCACCTGCAGCAGGTCGTAGCTCTCTGAGGCCAACAGGAAACGCATCACGTCGTCATGGTTACGGAGGCTCTGTCCACACGGGGCTTTGTAGACGACGTCCCAGTCCTCCTCGCCGTCCTCCACGCCGTCCTCCGCGCCGTCCTCCACGTTGTCCTCCTCGCCGCCCCCCCCTCTGGATGACATCATCAGCGGCACGGCGCTCAGCCTCTTAAAGCCGCAGAGCAGCGGCACCTTCAGGGGGTTCTGACCCCAGAACGCAGGGCTGCCCTGAGGCATGCTGGGTAAACCGGGCAGGCAGGCCTGGAGGGAGACACCAGTACATATATATATATACTAATATACTAACTGTGTGTACAAGTACTCAGAGTGTGTAGTACCTTGCAGCAGGCGTGGGGCTGGTACTGCAGCTGGACCGGGGTCAGCGGAGGCAGCAGCTCCTCGCGGCCTGAAGGAGGCGACGCCACCGCCACCGTCGCCGAGCTGGACGACCCGTTAGAGGACGAGGAGCTGAGGGGGGACAGCGCCTCATCTGGACAGGAAGACACTACCAAAATAAGACTTCACTAAAGGTAAAATTCAACTTTCAATAAAAGAGTCCTGGTTGTCATGACAACAGAGAAGTTTCAGAATAAAAGCGTCTGTTTTTACCTGCGCCGATGACCACCTGGACCACGGACGAGTCCTGAGAGGAGACCAGAGGACAGTTCAGAGACTCCAGCAGCTTCAGGCCCTGAACGTACTCTGGACAACACACAACAGGAAGTAGCCGTTACTACGACAGGAAGTCCAGCTCATCACCAGCGAAGAAGAGATGAAGTAAAGAGTCCAACCTTTGTCTGTGGCTGTGTTCTTCTTCAGGACCCTCTTCAGGTAGTCCAGGTACTCAATGACCCCACTAAAGACCTGATCCACGTCCTCCTCGGCCCAGAAGGTTCTGGCTCTCTCTGAGAAACAACAAGACAAAACAGAGACATGAAACATTAATATGATTATTCTACTGATGTTTCTCCATCGAGACCACATCAGACCTGGTCCAGATCCAAACCCCCTCAGACCAGGACTGGATCCACATCAGACCTGGTCCAGATCAAAACCCCCTCAGACCAGGACTGGATCCACATCAGACCTGGTCCAGATCCAAACCCCCTGTACTCAGGACTGGATCCACATCAGACCTGGTCCAGATCCAAACCCCCTGTACTCAGGTCTGGATCCACATCAGACCTGGTCCAGATCCAAACCCCCTGTACTCAGGACTGGATCCACATCAGACCTGGTCCAGATCAAAACCCCCTGTACTCAGGACTGGATCCACATCAGACCTGGTCCAGATCAAAACCCTCTCAGACCAGGACTGGATCCACATCAGACCTGGTCCAGATCAAAACCCTCTCAGACCAGGACTGGATCCACATCCAGTCTCCAGAAACTCACTAAAGCCTCTTTTAGACGTGTAAACCCAGTAGTAGTAGTAGTATTATTCTACGTGTGGAAACAGAAGTATACATACACATATATATACTTATGCATATATATATGTATGAATGTATATATATATATATATATTTATATTTATATATATGTATGTATATATAAATAGATGTATATGTATGTATGTATGTATATATATAAATAGATGTATATATGTATGTATATATATACATGTTGACCTGTGGATCAATATAGTAACTGTCTATATCTCTGTATAAAACATTAACAGCATGTTTTCTGTGTTTTTGTTGCTTTATTATCTTCATAATGACACTCAGTCATTAAACATCATCACTTATTAAAACATTAAAACATTAAAACATTAAAACATTCTTCTTACCGACTTCTTGTGGATCTAACAGCTCCTCTTCCTCTTCCTCCTCTTCCTCCATCTCTCTGATACACACTCAGCTGTTAGCCTGTTAGCTCTCTGTTAGCTCCCTGTTAGCTCTCTGTTAGCCTGTTAGCTCTCTGTTAGCCTGTTAGCTCTCTGTTAGCTCCCTGTTAGCCTGTTAGCTCTCTGTTAGCTCCCTGTTAGCTCTCTGTTAGCTCCCTGCTGTTAGCTCTCTGTTAGCTCTCTGTTAGCTCTCTGTTAGCCTGTTAGCTCTCTGTTAGCCTGTTAGCTCCCTGCTGTTAGCTCTCTGTTAGCCTGTTAGCTCCCTGCTGTTAGCTCTCTGTTAGCCTGTTAGCTCCCTGCTGTTAGCTCTCTGTTAGCCTGTTAGCTCTCTGTTAGCTCTCTGTTAGCTCCCTGCTGTTAGCTCTCTGTTAGCCTGTTAGCTCTCTGTTAGCCTGTTAGCTCTTGCTGTTAGCTCCCTGCTGTTAGCCTGTTAGCTCCCTGCTGTTAGCCTGTTAGCTCTGAGCTAGCAGCTATAAACAACCAGATGTAACTGAGCTTTCAGCTTCCAGCAACACTAACAACCGTGAAACCTCCGCCCTTCACTCCCGTTACCGACAGCAGCTCCGTTACCGTGGTTTTTAACCGTTAACCGTTTAATATAATAATAAAATAACAACATTAGCTGCTAGCATTAAACAATCGCCTTTTCACTGATTTACATTGGCCGTTAATGTTGGTCATCCACGGCCGCCGTAGACGTGTAGGTTAAATTATACCCGGAGTGTAGTCTTCCAGTCACTTTTTCATCTCATAACATTAATGTTCTCACCTGTATCACAAAAAAACGTTGTTTTGCTTCATTACTTATACATAAACCGAATTATTAATAAAGTTTCAATACGTGTTAGTCCGCTGAACGCAGTGTAGCTGCCTGGCAGACCCACCTCAGGGCGCATATTTACTCTCAAACGACGCTTCGCTTTTTGAGTTGACCCACGTGGACCACCGTACTACAGAACCCCTTAGGAAATACACAAACTTTAATCTTTACACAACAAATACTACATTTATATAAACCTTAATATGTCTGCAAACACATCACAAAACACGTTCAGACTATAAACTGGTCTTCGGCTGTAATGAAAGCTCAGAGCCAAGAACAGATATGGATTTATAATAGCATAAAGGGGCTAACTTTAGCCACTCCCTGGGTAGTTTTGTAACAGTGACATGAAACTTATGCAAGTTTAAAATGCAGCTTCATGAAGAACAAAGATCAGCTGCATGTTGAGGAGCTGCATGAGAGGTGAGGAGACCTCTGCTAAAATATATATATTATAACATGAAAATATATAGATTATAACATGAAGTACTGCTGCTAAAATAAAATATATAGATTATAACATGAAGTTCTGTTAAAATACAATATATAGATTATAACATGAAGTCAGTCTAAATGAAAAGATACTAGCTTTTAATTTAGATGTATTAAGTCTTATGTTTGAATGTTATGTGATATTATGTCTCAGTACCTTTAGTAGAAATAACAAAACAATAAAATATAATAAATAATAAATGTTTTAATGGACTGACTGGTGAGATAAATAAACAATAGGTAATATATATATATATATATTATCATCTTCCTCCTCAGGTCAGATGGCTCAGGTGCGGCGGTCGGTGAGTGATGCATTGTGGGGGATGTGTGCAGCGGACTCCATGTCCATGCCGGTCCACTGGTACTACGACGTCGAGGACATCAGGAGGGACTTCGGGGGCTGGATATCTGGATTCAACTCGCCCAGAGACCGACACCCGTCCAGCATCCTCAGCCTCTCCTACACCGGTACCAAGATCTGGACCAACACCTGGGACTGGTTTAATGAAGTCCTGGACCTCTTTAACGAAGTCATGGACCTCTTTAACGAAGTCCTGGACCTGTTTAACGAAGTCATGAACCTGTTTAATGAAGTCCTGGACCTCTTTAATGAAGTCCCGGACCTCTTTAATGAAGTCCCGGACCTCTTTAACGAAGTCCCGGACCTGTTTAACGAAGTCATGGACCTCTTTAACGAAGTCCCGGACCTCTTTAATGAAGTCATGGACCTGTTTAACGAAGTCCCGGACCTCTTTAACGAAGTCCTGGATCTCCTGGAACCTGTTTATGTTGTTGTGACTGACAGGAAGTTTATTCTGAACTTCCTGTTTATGTGTTGC
>CAKAKR010059184.1:2451-29254 GCA_916700685.1 Adelosebastes latens
GAAGGCGGGGTACACAGGTGACTATCACAGGGCTGGCACTGAGAGAGAGACACCTACGGGCAATTTAGAGTCAACAATAACCTGCATGTTTTTGGACTGTGGGAGGAAGCCGGAGAACCCAGAGAAAACCCACGCTAACACGGGGGGGGACATGCAAACTCCAACAAAAATTCAGCAAAACACCAATAAATAATTTCATAGAAATATGTGTTATTTCTAATCTGGTTTAGTATTAACTGCATTGGGAAACCGGTGAGAAAAAACATCGCTTTAATCCACAGAAAATCACTTCTGTCTTGTTTTTCCTTAAAAGACCGGAAAAAGAAAAAAAAAAACGGTGCTTTTGCAAGTTTTCGTCCTATAAATATAAATGATTGCTCAACACTTTCCTGTGTTGTAGACTGTTGAATGTGTTTTTCCATACAGTATTTTAGTTTCCATTCACGGCAGTAAACATGAAAAAAAAAACCTGTGTGCAGGCAGAGATGTGTTGGAGTGAGGTCATTTATTACATCTGGTTTTAACGGCCTGGTAACACTGTTAGACACATCTGAGAAGTCAACTGCTAATTAATTGGTGGTGTGTTCATGTGCAGATAAAAAGGCTCAGGAAGGTCAGATATTAGCATTAGTTGATGATTAGTGTTGCTTTCAGAAGTAAATGTCAAATGATTTGAGTAAAAAATGTATTATTATGAAATGGTATCTCCCCATTCTTATTTTCATATTAACAGAGTTCATCCATCCATTATCTGTAACCGCTTATCAGGGTCGCGGGGGGGCTGGAGCCGATCCCTAAAGCTGAGCATACACTGTACGATTTTAGCCCGTTTCTGGCCCTAATTTCAGAATTCCCTCCCCATGCTCTATTATGTCTCATAAGTTGTTTTTAAGGTTGATACCATTTGTTACACAGATTTGGTGCGAAATTTAACCATTTTTTTTCCACTCGAGAATTGATAAAAAATGATCAATAATCCCTCCAAAATACCACATTAAGACACCAAGACCTTGAGGAACACCATAGAAAAAGCCATGCTGTGATTTGGTTTCAAAAACTTTTGACATTTGGAGATTACTGCAAGAATTGCATTTTACGGCGATTGCATTGCGAGCGCTTCTGTTGTGTAAACTGCTCAGAAACCCCCTTATTGTCAATCTAGCTAGGAAAGCCATCCATCCTCTGAATGCTCTAGGTCTCCAGTTTGGGGCTGTACAGTTTCATGAGGCTGTGATTATCCTAGAGGTCACCGCAGGTCATTTTATACAGTGAGGTCAAGTCTCAAAAAATGGTCTCACTACAATGAAATGGCTCCTATGGGGACTAACATCATTACACATGAATACAGTTGGGCTCATGGGATCCACAAGAGTCTCAGCTTTACAGTGATACCCAATTTATGTAATTCAAGACTGTTTAGGGACCCCAGTCTGCAGAAATATTCAAATACACCATTTTAGAATAGGCAAAAAAACAGCATGTTTTTTGCCCAAAACTGCATGTGATTATCATAAAGTGGGCATGTCTGTAAAGGGGAGACTCGTGGGTACCCATAGAACCCATTTTCATTCACATATCTTGAGGTCAGAGGTCAAGGGACCCCTTTAAAAATGAACATGACAGTTTTTCCTCACTAAAATTTAGCCCAACTTTGGAGCGTTATTTAGCCTCCTTCCTGACATGGTAGCATGACACGGTTGGTACCAATGGATTCTTTAGGTTTTCTAGTTTCATATGATCTCTGTGTCTATGTCTTCACTCTTTTCCCAAAACTGAACCTACTAGAGCCTCTGAAAGACAGTAAAGTCAGCAAATCTCAAGGGGTTAAACATTTTTTTTTCACTTATTTCATTATGACTTTTTAATTGAATTAATATTGAGCCCTTTGGGACTCCATAAATAACACAATCCCCACCTCCATTTTATCCTAAAAACTGACTCATTTTTCAGCACACACATATTGATGTCAGTGAGCACCAGGGCCTATTGTGCTTATTGTGCTGGTATCAGGGAGTGTAGCTCTCCGTGTTCAGCCCCAGCATCATTACTCCTGCTTGTCAGCTCGGACATAATTCGATTCTGGACCACTAACTGGTCCCGTACCACACAGGCCCCATCCCCCACCTCTCTTCTACCCACAGAGCCTCTCACACACACACACACACACACACACACACACACACACACACACACACACACACACACACACACACACACACACAAACCAAGGCTAATTTGTAAATCGATATCTTGGAAGCTGACCAAGTGCTCCCTCCATCTCTTATATTGTGGCTCTCCAGGCTGACACAGTCGTTCCCTCCGATGCCGTTGGGCCCTCTCAATCTCTCCCCTCTCTCTCGCCACCGCCCCATCTGTCCTTTCTATTTAATGCATCTGCTCATTCAAAATTATGCTCTCAATAATTCCATTTACTTAAATGTCTTTTCCTGTCTGCCTTGATTTAATTTTCTCCTGGATCCTCTTTCCATTATGCTCTCTATCTGCTTCCATTCACCAGGCCTTCTGCCTCTGCCTCGTATACAGTCTGAAGAGGAGCTGACGGATTACATGACTCTCAACGTTGCAGCATTACCACGAGGTGTGTCAAGATTGTCTCACATTTCAAGGCTACAAATAAAAAACGACCACATGATGTGCTAACAAGTAATAATAAGTAGTAATAAGAAAGGGTTCCCAAAGGCAATACCAAAACAAGTGCATAAATCATCCCCATGCTGTAAACACGATCTCATACAGTTTGAAAATAGTCCATTATTCCCACCTTTCTAAAACTAGACTGGCAAGAATATATCCTAATATTGACCCCTCTTGTGAGACATACAGGGCATGGATGTATTAAGAGAACTGGATACAGCGTTGGAGGCGGGGCCCCGTTCATTCCTATGAAAGTTGCTCAGTGGTGCACGATGCCAAAATGGCTCGACTTCCGACTGGAAAAGTACCCGGATCTTCCGACGATCTTCCGCATCCACTGGGCCCATGGAGCAGGCGCAGTATAGCGTCCGCTCGGTCACATGGCTCAGTCACGGGGTCAAAGCCGTCACGCTGTCGTCACGACTTGCTAACTCCGCCTCCCAGCCCTCGCTCCAGCCTCAGTCTGGGTTTCATTTACATGAACTGAGGAAGGGAAATAACTCTGGATTCATCTATTAGTGCGTTTTACAACTTTTAGGACCTAATGATTTAAATAAGGGTCAAATGTTGATTCACCTCAAAAAAATGATCCGCTGAATTACAGGCATCTCTTTCCTAATGTAAGTCTATGGGAAAAGTCTTTTTGGGTCCAATGGCATCACGTGACGGACACGGAAGTCGTAGTACCATCGTTTGGCCACTACGAAAACTGGCATCAACGACCGACCTGGGGGCTTGGTGCGGGGCGGCTCCAGCTACTCTGTTTCATATGTTCTCATAATGACAATTTCAACTAATTTAACAAAGAATGGTTCTAAAATCTCTATCAACCATACCTTTAAATACCAATAATAAAAAAAAAGAAATGGTTCCCAAACTTTACATTTCTAAAATCTAGTGTTAGATTTGAACTTATATTGCTCCTCAAGGTACAGTTTGATTCAACCAAAGTGCTTGTCGGACGGTCGAACAGCATAACTTCTTCCATCTATGTTCCTGAAATGCAGCCTATTGTGTTTGTTCATCCGCTCACTGCTGCAAATAACATATAGTCCAGGTGGAGTTTCCCTTAAGATGATGAAGCTATATAACAACGCACCTCCAAATATTTTATCCAGATGTGTTTAGTTGCTAAGGTGAAGTCATCCGACTATTGTTTAATATACAATGAAAGCCTTCCTTTCTGCTGCTTCCCTGTTATATTTCGGTAGTTTATTATTAATACTGCAATCCAGCCATGCGAGGACATCAGAAATTCTGACTTCAGATTGGTATGAATGCAGCGGAAAAGACCTCATGGAGGACACTGAAGGTCTTCTCAACCTTCAGACAGCGTGTCAACACTGCAGACTAATCTGTAAACGCTGCACAGAATGACTTTGTTTTATTCAGTGTAAAATGAAGAAGATGTAATCTGTTGTTCAAGTTCTGGTTTTTCATTTTGCCACTATATTTGGTTACAACTATATTCAGTTCAATGACGGACGTCTTGAACTCGTTGTCCATGACTGTTTCAGTCCTCCAAGAGTTTGATAAACAGATTTGATGGACGTCATAAAGTCCTACTTAAACAAAAAAAGCCGCCCCTTACTTTGAAAGAATTATGTGTGTAATTGGTGGATTTTTGTTAAATCCATGGATTCTCCCTTTGAGTTACATGTTGGGTGTTGTATGTTCACAGTACTCACTAAGTGAAAAAGTGTTGTGATGATTGGTTTTCTTCTCTTAAAGTCTATTAAATCCAAAACAAAAGCCCAGCTACTTGTGAACAGGGGAAACTCCCCTGACTCTGATTCTCTATTTATGTGCGGTGGTACTGTAAACCACTGGATATGTGTAAAATCCCTGTAGCTCTGGTACAGCTGTGGGACTTCCCGACAAATGCTAGTGTAGTGTGTCATGTTTGGTTTTGTGTTAACCCTTCTGGGAATCACCTTAGTTTTTGCCAGTGACAGCAAATGTCTCAGCAAAGTCAATGAGGTTGCCGCTGAATAGGAAAGTAAGTCAAGTAGTTGAAGTAATAACTTCCTGTAGCTCCGCTAGCCTTGGTCATTTACTGTACAGTGTGTGAAAGATGACTCCATGAAAGTGACTGCCAGAGATCTAGAACAGTTTCTATTTTGATCTGCCGGGATTTCCCACTTTCTGCTTAGACATTGAAGGGGACATATCATGGAAAACTCACTTTTTCAGTGCTTGTTCTCGTCCATTTGGGTATCTGGAGTTTCTACCAACCCACAAACTGTGAAATCAGACAACCCAGTCAGTTTTTTGTGGGCTGTCTAGATCAGAAAACATGTGATTCAACAAGCCATTCATATCTGGCTCCCCTTCCTATGTCACATACAGGCTCATTAGAATATATCACCAACACTGAGATCTACCTTTGGAAAGGCAAAGAGTTTAGACACAAAGAGACAAAACTCCGGTGTTTTTTGACAACAGCCGCTGCCGCCATTTTGGACTGAAAACTGCTTATTATATTCAGAATATTTTATTGTTCAACACAGGCCATTTCAGTAGAATATGACAATAGAATAGAAATTATTTTATTTTACTTTTGTACGGCACTTTTTAGGCGGACGTTTTACTGGCGTCCGTTAGTCGCTTTCAGTCCAAAATGGCTCTGTTGCTGGGCGCAATGGAACGAACAATTGACTTTCACTTCTTGGCAATATATGTTCTTTGGCAAAGGTGCACCATTTCTTGGTTTTTCAGGCAGATGGTGAATACAGGTATATTCAGACAGACAGTATGAGAAAAATAAAGTGTGTTTTGAACATTAAAACATGTAAACATGTTCTAGTAGAAACCCTTAATACAAGTATGAACCTGGAAATGAGCCTGATATGTCCCCTTTAACAGTTACCACCATTACGTGGTAACGAAAGAATGTGCTCTCGTCTGAAAGGTGACAAATCACACCCAGTTAGTAGCTTTCAGTTTAAGGCACTCCGTACAGTGCACCACTAGAGACTGCAGCTCTACTGTAAAACCCATAATCTAATTAAATGACATTCATTGATCTTCTATCATGAACTCAAGTGTTTTAATTCAATTGAAATTGAAATTTGTAGGAACCACAGTTCCAATCACAAGCTCTAGTCTTGTGACTTATCTAAATTAAGAAATTAAATTACTTTATTTGTTGAATGCATTGAAAGATCAGCACACTAGTACAACTAAGGCAAGTATGGTAGGCCAAAGTTAAACCAAGACATAAATACACACAAATAAAACAACTAAAGGACAAAATTCAAACTAACCTAATTTGTTCTAATTAATTTGAACTCAACCCACGAAGCCTAATCTGAAATATGTTGTAAAACGTTCTATTTGCTGCATCTCTGCTGCTTGACTTCAGTGGCAAGATAACTGTACGGGAGGTGGAAACAGCCTCACTTTTATTCACCATTTTTCTATCGGTGATGTTAACTTAAAAAAAATGTTTCCACACATTTGCTTTCAGATGGTTTGGTGTCATCGTTATCTGTTCAGCACTTCATTGACACATAAGTGAGTCTGTCCTCTGATAAGAAAAGGAACTGACCCTTCAACCCCCTTTGCTACTGAGAAAACTGATGTAGCTGGAAAATGATACGTCTTAACAGGAACTGAGACAACATGTTTGAGGAACATTACATTCTTTCAAACTTCACTTCACTTTCAGCTGATCATTCAGCTGTAGTTCAGTTCCTTTCTGCTAAATTGGGATATAGAGAACAGAATGAAGTAACAAGGCAAAAGTGAGCATGACTCACATCCCCCCACTCGCTGCTTGACCCCTACTAAAGTAGGGCAAAAGGTTTCGCCCTTTTGGAACTAATGGAATTAGTTAATTAACTAAAGGGCACCCTGGACTTCTATCCCCCAAAAGGCACATTTAAACCACACTGTCAACCATCATACCAAATTTGAAGTTCCTAAGTTAAGTAGTTTCCGAGTTCTACTCCGGAAACTAAAGTGTGACACGCAAACGGACGGACGGACGGACGGAAGGACGGAAGGACGGACACGCGGAGCGCTATATAGCCTCAACTACGTTGTCGCGAGGGTATAAAAAACGATCTGTCTATTGTTACGGTCCACGTGTGACCGTCCTGTGTATTTGTCTGTTTAACTGTGGTGTAGTATTTCATTCATTTTGTCAATTAAAGCTGGCCAAGACGTCACTCGCTTCTCTGGAAAGGATTCCCGCCTGGGGCACGCCTCTGGATCGTCCCACCTGTGTTGGCTCCCAGTCTTCCCTGTCTTCGACTGGCCCCTCCCCCCTTTCTCGCCTTCGGTGACAGCCACCAATCAGCAGCCTGCATGATCCGCCGCCTCACCTGATAAAAACCTGTTTGTGAATGTGTCAAGGGGGCGGCTGTGATTTAAACTGAGCAGTCCGCCTCTGTGTCTCTCTGTTCTGTTAACCTGTGTGATAGTTAGTTGGAGTAACTTTGATGATGTGTCTGTGTAAAGGTTAACTCGTGTATGAGGCAATCGTTCAATTCTGGGATCTGGGCTGTAGGTAAGTAGGAGGTTTATAGCTGGGTTAGGGAGCGTGTTTTGTCTTGTTTCTTTTATGGTTTGGCGCCACCAGTAGCCCTTCCTTTGTTCCACGCCTCTTAACTTCTATATGTTTTTGTACTTTGGTGCAGCAGAAGCTCACAGTTTTGTAAATTTTGTGTTAAAACCGTGCGCTAAACAATAAATGGCAGTGTTTGCCTGAGCACATCGGCAGTCTTGTTGCTTCCCTTATCCCTAGACATCTACAGGGTTGTAGCACTTTTAACGGACCAACTCACTGTATGTTTAATTCTGTAGAAAGGCGAGAGGCGTCCCGCCGTTGGGTCATTGTGTCTGTGAGCGGGTAGGGGTGAGAGAAAGGAGAGAAGCAGATGTAGGACTCCATATTGAAACGTTCCTGGCAGCAGGGGATGAAGACAGGAGGAGAGGGGGAAAAAAGGGCAGACAGAGATAGAGGGAGGGAGGGAAGAACGAAAGGAAAAATAAGGAGAAGTGAGACAGCGCGACTGGAACACTAACCACAACCAGATGGGCTAGTAGGGGGAGCGACAGTGGAAAGAAACCAGGCGGAGAGAAGGAGAGAAAAACTTTCACAGAGGAGGGAGGAAGAGGGTGGGGTCGGTGAGGAGGAGGAGGAGGAGGAGGAGGAGGAGGAGGAGGAGAAGAAGGGAGGGCCAGTGAGGAATTTTTTCCTATACCGACGAGGCTTTTTCTCGGGAATGAGAGGGAGGCTTTATGTAATGGGTCGGATGCAATCATTGAGGCTGTTCTAGAGAAAGTCCCTACGTAGTTCCTCTCTGAGGCTTTTTTCATTCAACAACCACAGCTATGCAGAGAACGGAGAAAACAATGATCCAAACACACCCTCCGTTGTTTTTTTACTGTAGTTGTATTCTAGATGGAGATACAGTAGGAGACATTTATTGTGTAATTATACCAATTTTCCTCTCATCTTCCCTTTCACTACTCTTCTTCCTCACGAGGCAGATGACTCAGGTTGTTCACGCAGGCGGTGGAGACTGACTGATGCAGTGTGGATGTGGGTTTGCAGAGTTGGAGAGGTGACAGCGGCTAACTTAATGTGGGCGAGCGAGCTTTTAACCGAGTCATATGATGAGCTGTGTGTCCTCTGTTAGTCCTGGTCACAAGTCGCTGGTGATCTGGGCGAGGCGGGGGGCCGCCCCGCTTCATCATAACACGTTTCACACCAGTATAATACTCTCACGTCTAAGTTACTCAGGGTCTGCTTTGTACGTACTGTACTGTATGTGTGAGTGCATGAAACGATGATTTACTGGACACTGTTTCATATGTAAAAGTGCTACACTCCAGCTTTCATTTATTTATAATGAATATCACATTCATCTTAATCATAGGGCCCTGAAGGGGATCCACCTATTCTGGCAATTAATAATTAATGTGGACCAATCATTACACAATATCACTTCACTGTTAGTCACTGCAACACATCAAAGAAATGTTTGTGATAATGTATTCGATAACATTAAAAGGCTGCCAATACTGGTTTCATGATACGGCTGTACTGTTTCCTTCTAGTATCACTGTGTTTCATTAAGGAAGCTTCCATCGATGGCGTCTCTCCATTGAGCAGTATAGTGAAAGTTAACCTGACTGACATAAGTTAATGGTCTCTTAAGGCGCGTTCACACCAGCCTTGTTTAGTCCGATTGAACCCGAACCCTGGAGCGTTTACCCCCTTGGTGCGGTTCGTTTGGGTTGGTGTGATCGCTGGACTCAAACTCGAACCAATCACAGGAAGCGTACCATTTATGTGTCATTTCATTGGTTAAAAAAATATTTGCTTTTCCTGTTTTTGTGACTGGTGAACTAGTAGTCCATCTGCACTTTTGCTACCACTGAATTTGATAAATTTACTGTTCATCAGACCAAATGAGACAATATATCCACAAATGAGACGATAATTAGCTAGCTAGCGTATCCCGTGGTCCTCCTCCTCACTCCCTGTATCTAGGAGACTACTTTACCGGTGGGAGAGCGGTGGGCATCTCTGTAGTCTCCTAGCAGCAGGGAGTGACGGACGGACGGTTTAGTCCCACCGGCCCGCTATTCGGCTCATATTCTGTAACCAGCGTAGCATGAAACTATACTTTATGACAAATAATCAAATGACTTTTCCACCACATGACTTTTGTTTACAATTTCTGGACTTTTTTGAGTTTGCCTTTGTGAACGCAAACCAGACCAGTTGGAAAATAGAAACATTATATCATCTTCGCATTGGTTCGATTCAGGAACCGGACCTTTAGGTGTGAACCTGCCAGGTTCAGGTCACGCTGATCAAATAACCTGCCAGGATATATCAAATGTAAACGTTTAACTTGAAATTTAGGCCAATGTTACATCCTGTGGTCTGAACTACCTAATATGGGTATGTACTGTATTTTGTGCTATTTTGAGCATAGCCCCAAATGTGTTACCTTATCAGTAAGATAGAATTACATAGACATATGTAGTATGTACAATATGAGTTGTTGTTTTTTTAATAACAGACTGGCTTTCCTTTTAACCCATAAAGGAGTCTTTCCACAGCCTGAGCAACATGAGTCTAATGAGAGTAATTAAAAAGACTAAATAACACAGGAGAGCATTTCCACTTGAATAACGCCACCAAGTAACATTCAACAGGGCCTGGTTACTGGACAAAGGGCAGTGTCGTCGTGTGGAAATAATGAAAATGAGCTGAAATACCAGAAACACATTTTCCGAGTGTGATCCAGTTTATGAACTAGTTTGAGCTGAGTGTGGCAACAGATGCTTGAGGAAGAGATTTTCCATGAGACAAAAGACAGTGTGAAAACAGAGACAGATAGTAGAGATGCTACGGGTGAGATACGTACTGATGTAGAAGGTGCTGGGGGCGGGGTTTCCATCGAATTCAAGCTCCAGCAGGTTGCTGGTCTTGGGGTCGTGTCTTAACCACAGGGCCACGCCTAGGATCACACCTCCTGCAAGCTGCAACAGACAACACAACACGTCCTTCAGTTCACTACATCGCACTACATTGTGCTGCTAAAATTTTTTTCATCAGTTTTTAATGTTTTTCTCATTTTCACATATATTGGGCATACTGAGTGACATGGAAATAAAGGTCGTGAGCCAGATCCACACTCACATGTGTCACAGTGATGTTACAGTTTTATGACGCGTGTCATAACAACACTGTGCCTGCAGGACAATATAAGCTGCCAGTGTTTTATATTTGCATTTCTTTCTAACACTACAGATAAAGCTGGTGCCCGTTACTGCAAAGACAGCCTTCGCCTTAATGACAAAAACTGTCATTGAAGGAAAAGATTGACATTTTAGGAAAAGTTCATTCACTTTCTTGCTGAAAGTTAGATGAGATTGATACTTGATGCCACTCTCTTGTCTGTATGCTAAACATGGAGCTACCGTCAGCAGCTGGTTAACTTAGCACTTTACACTACATGTCAGCATTCACACATTCACACACACATTCATACACTGATGGCAGAGGCTGCCATACAAGGCAGCCTTCGGGAGCAATTTGGGGTTAAGAATCTTGCTAAAGGACACATCGACATGTGACCAGAGGAGCTGGGGATCGAACTGACGACCTTCTGATTGGTGGACGACCTGCTCTACCTCTGAGCCACAGCCACCCTTCTTTTATTTTATTTTTTTATTTTACAAAAGCTTGGATCAAGGGCTGACTTTCAATAGATCGCAGCGAGGGAGCTGCTCTGCTACGTACGAAACCCTGACCCAGAATCAGGTCGTCTGCGAGTGATTTAGCACCATCATCCGGCCGCACCCCAGCCCTGTCACGAACGGCTCTACTCTCCGACCAAAGCCGGATATCCGGGGCCAACCGAAGATCGCTATGGTATCATTACATCTAAGCGGGATTCTGACTTAGAGGCGTAATCCCACAGATGGTAGCTTCGCACCATTGGCTCCTCAGCCAAGCACATACACCAAATGTCTGAACCTGCGGTTCCTCTCGTACTGAGCAGGATTACTATTCAGTAACGTAAAACTAACCTGTCTCACGACAGTCTAAAGACTGGAAACAGCTAGCCAGTATCTGCAAAAAGGAAACAAAATCTGCCCACCTAAAGTGTCAAACTATTCCTTTAAGTTATATAAGTGTTACATAGTAATGATATTTTGAGTGTATATTTGAGGCAAGTAGCTAACATCTGTTGAGACTCAGAGCTCCAGACTAACTTTTCCACTGGTAGCACTGGTGCTACCAACTTTCTCAGTGTGTCGCACCAGCACATGATTTGGTCGCACCCTTATTTTCCTTCTTCACTGGCTCGGTCGGTCTCCCCCCGCCTGCACTTTCATCATCAGTGGCGTCTGAGTCGAAACCTCTCGTTGTCTCTCCCCACCAGCCTCCTCCTCTCTCTCCCCATTCTGTGCCGAATACCATCTTTTGGGCTCCAGAGCTTTGGTATTAATCAACAGCAAACATTCAAAACTTCGGCCAGTTGTGGGGTTGGTATCAACCTGCAGTGCTTTCTTAGCAGTCCTCCAGTCACTGGTGTGACCGCCATGACCAGAGAGATCACCGCCACCGCTATCTGTGCTCAGCGTCTCTTCTCCTCATACATCTGTGTACGTGACGTACCTCAACATCACGTTTGCGAGCCGTCTCCCCCTTAACGGCTGCGTTTTGAGGCTGATGTCTCCGCACATGCAGCCCCCAGGGCTTCAGCTCAGCCCTTTCGACCCGAGCATGTTGTGTGTCTGTGTGTGGATTTGAAGTTACTGTCTGTGCTGCTGTGTTTGCAACGTAAAACCATCATGCAGGACATGTGAGTAAATTTGACCAGCAAATAATCAGATATAGCTTATGAGACTGATCGATCGGTGCATCTCTAATTCATGCACTTTCATGCACCAAAATGGTCACAAATGCGACCATTTTGGTTGCAGTCTGGAGCCCCAGCGAGACCCTTTGTTCAATTAGTTTTCATACTTCCTCTTCTGACCCAGGAAATTCCTGGGGGAAGCCCTGCAAGTACTGCAATGTGTGACTTTGTTAGTGAAATGTATTGTTCTTCAGGGTGGTTTACATTGACACAAGCCTTCCTGAGCCCTTTTGTTCGGCCCCTGGACAAATAAATCCTAAATATAACCAGAGTTAGCATATACCTCAGCAGGCACACAGGAACAAGCATCACCCACACACGGCCGCAAAAGTAAAATAAACCACAGACGGACGCAGCAGACTGCTCCACACGCGGGGTTGGATATCTTATAAATCTCATACTTCCAACACATTCAAAAAGGAGAATATCTAAATTAAACTAGCAAACACTAGTTTCTGTGAACCAAAACAGGCTCAGCCTCCCCCCGGACTCCCTCCCCATCCTCCTCCTCCTCCTCTCTTAGTGAGGTCCATTCCAGAGCTAAGGTCAGCTGCTGCCCAGCAACCAGATCAACACCATAACTGGCAAGAGTGAAGACATTCAACACACACAGAAACACACACACACACACACACACACACACACACAGAATGACTCACTACTTCAAGTGAACCCCTCCTCCTTGCCACCAGTGTGTTACCACTGACTCGTCACTGACATGCATGGAGGTTTAACCAGATTTAAACAGATGTCTGAGAGGCTTTAATATACAGCATTGATATAAATGATGAGTAGAGGGAGAACCCAGACAGAACATAGTTGAAATCCATGATTTTTTATGCTTTGCCTGAGATGTGACCGAGGCTGGAGAAGCACAGCTACGACTACCGTTAATTGAGGTCAGAAACAGTCCTGGTCCCAGGTTAGCTCCAGCCCAAAGGATACGTAAAGGGTTAAAACACATCTACCAATCGGTGGTTTCGAAGTGAAAGTAATAAACTAGTTAATCACAAATCCATAAGACGGCCTTTGAGCTAGCTATAAATCTGGTATCTGGGATGTTTGAGTCAGAGGGACTGGCAGCTTTTGGAAAAGGATCAACCCCAGATATTTAACTGTTTCAGACCAGTTTTAGAGAATCACTGAAACTTGAATGAAATTCAGCAGGAGAAGTTAGAAGACTGAAGGTTCGTATTTCAACAGAGTAGTCAAAAAGCCTGAACTGAACTCTCTTCATTAACGTCTGGTTACAGCTTCTCAAAAGTGAATAGTTGTGGGTTTTTTTTAAGTCCTCTAGGATAGGAGACTGAACACCATTGGGGTTTTTAAGTGTTGGTCAGACAAAACAAGCATTTAAACTATGGCTGTCAAAGTAAATGTGTTAATAGTGTTAACGCAAATTCATTTTAACGCCACTAATTTCTTTAATACATAGAGTGGAGATACTGGCATCATATGAAACTAAAAAACCTAAGGAATCCATCGGTACCAACAATGTCATAATACCTTGTCGTTAACGAGGTTAAATAACGCTCCAAACTAACGCTAAATTTTGGCGAGGAAAAACTGTCATGGCCATTTTCAAAGGGGTCCCTTGACCTCTGACCTCAAGATATGTGAATAAAAATGGGTTCTTTCCCCTTTACAGACATGCCCACTTTATGATAATCACATGTAGTTTTGGGGCAAGTCATAGTCAAGTCAGCACACTGACACACTGACAGCTGTTGTTGCCTGTTGGGCTGCAGTTTGCCATGTTATGGAATGAGCATATTTTTTATGCTATAAATGCAGTACCTGTGAGGGTTTCTGGACAATATTAGCCATTGTTTTGTGTTGTTAATTGATTTCCAGTAATAAATATATACATACATTTGCATAAAGCAAGCATATTTATCCACTCCTATGTTGGTAATAGTATTAAATACTTGACAAATCTCCATTTAAGATACATTTTGAACAGATAAAACATGCAATTAATTTGTCAACTGGGCCTTAAGAGATTGTGAAAGACATTTTTTTTGACATTATAGAGACCAAAAGATTGATCAATTAATCAAGAAACTCTGATGATCTGAGGATGAAGTGATAATGAAAATAATCATAGCTGCAGTGAGTGTCATAATGAAGTATAATAGCAAGGTGCATTTTGTAATAAACATATTTCACAGCAGACATTTTGACATATCATGGCAGGAAAAGCACAGTTTAAACTTATACCATCAATAATGACTACATTCAGTTGAAATGCTTGAGTTATATAACAGAACCCTGGTATTGTGGCTTCATAGGACTTTTAAAAGAACTAGTAATGCTGTTAGTAAGTATTTCCAGCTATAGCGAGTCATAATGTCTGACGTGAAAAGGCCTTTTGTCAGAAAATCTAAACTGAGAGGCAAGAGGACATACACTCCATCTTGTCTTAGGTAGGTAATGACTTTAGGGCTAACATAGAATAACACAGCAGACTGGCTACCAACTCTATTTTCAGTGACTTTTCAGTATTTTTGGCCTCAGACGCCAAAGACATTATCCAACCATCTGCTGCTCATTCAGCCACTGCATTTGTTGTCACACATTCCACACCGAGAAAAACTGTCTAAACACATGGGCCGGCATCTTGTTAAATCATCATGTTTCCTACAGCCTGCCTGCTGTCACCAAAGAGAGGGCGGATACTGCTGACTGACAGTGTAGGCGTGTCAGACTAATATTAAGCACATGCTTAAAATGTGTTGTAACACAGGAAAAACAATCATAACAGCTGTGACTAAGTCCTCACACTTATGCTGACCTTTCACCAAATGACTATTGAAGTGGTTTGACTGTCACAGACATATTTCCATTTTCAGAATAAAATCCCCAGAGTTTTGCAAGAGTTGCGGCGCGCTCCCTTGATCTCGATCTTCTAGTGTGAGGTGGTCATAAAACTCAGTCCCAGCTGTCTTAAGTCAGTCTTTTTCTCATCTTGACGTTCTGATACAATCAAACAAGTTTAATATCATCGTAAGTTCGATGACGCGAACATTTCCCCAGTACGAACACTCTAATAGTCCTTATTTAAATCATTAGGTCCTAAAAGTTGTAAAACGCACTAATAGCTGATTCCAGAGTTATTTCCCTTCCTACCAGACCGAGGCTGGAGCGAGGGCTGGGAGGCGGAGTTAGCAAGCCGTGACGTCAGCGTGACGGCTGTGACCCCGTGACCGAGCCATGTGACCGAGCGGACGCTATACTGCGCCTGCTCCGTGGGCCCAATGGATGCGTAAGATCGCCGGAAGATCCGGGTACTTTTCCAGTCGGAAGTCGAGCCATTTTGGCTTCATGCGCCACTGAGCAACTTTCATAGGAATGAACGGGGCCCCGCCTCCAACGCTGTAGTTCCATATTATAGTCTGTGACGAAAAACTCTGTGACTTAAGACACACAGTCTTTAGATGTGAGAGGGTGTCAGACTTTTAAAAGTCTTTTCAAAGTCTCCTAGTGTATGGTAGGCGCTAATGACTCTCAACACAGAAGGGAAACTGTGAAATTGCTTCAAATATCATGAAGTGTGAGATCAGATCAGCACATGTTTCCCCTCCAGTGTCTATTTCTGCCTGTTGCCCAGAGTACAGGGGGTTGTAGAATGCTGGGCATGTTGGAGGATGGGGAGTAGGGGGTTGGGGTGTTGCCTGCAGTTCCCATAAGCCTCCTATACCACCACACCGAGGCTTCACCCCACCCCCCGTAGCCTCTTAACCCTCTCAGTGTCCCAGTGTGATTTATGGAAACAGGAGGTCTCCCTTATAAAGAGCCAGGCTCCGCGGCTGGCTGCTCAGTGACCGCACGTTGCAGT
This sequence comes from Adelosebastes latens, assembly GCA_916700685.1. Taxonomy (NCBI): domain Eukaryota; kingdom Metazoa; phylum Chordata; class Actinopteri; order Perciformes; family Sebastidae; genus Adelosebastes; species Adelosebastes latens. The sequence continues at coordinate 18,340 of CAKAKR010059184.1, forward strand.
CAGAGTGTTTCATCAGATCGACTGGACTCGTCTGCTCTGACAGATCCTCTCGCAGAGCTCTTTAGAGCAGCCAATAAAGCTAAAAGGGTTAAAGTGGGATATGTGTTAAAGAGGAAGAAGGAGCCAGAGGGATGCTGTAATGCATTAACAATCACATTAAAAGTCACTTTACCAACACTTCTTACCCAGGGCTCCAGAGTGCGACCATTTTGGTCTGCGACTAAGCATGTTCGTTGGTCACACCGGTGCGCCTGACATTTAGCAGGTCTGACTATGTGTGTGTATGTGTGAAACCACGCCCTGGACCCTCGAGCGACATTACAACCTTAAAACTAGGGCTGCACGATTATGGCTAAAATGATAATCACGATTATTTTTTGTTTATAGATTAAGGACAAAATATTTCTATTGCAATTTCACATTTAAATAAACAGAATGCTGCTTTCACTTCCATGTTTTGCCTCATTCCAACTGTCAAAAACTCTAAATGCTATCCTTTTACTTTATTAATGTCATCTATAGTGCTTATTTGCATAAAAACACACAATTCAAATGATTAGGAAATAAATGATTGTGTTTTTCTTTAAATATTTGCTGTGATTAAAAAAATGAGTAGCTCTACTTATATATTATAAGCTGCTTAGAGCTAGTGTTAGGAAACAAAGTGTTAGTGTTGTGAAAACATCTCATTCAAACAACTATTCAAGTTTCTCAACCACATTTTACAAGACTACATTTGAACGCATCATGAGAGTTTTCTATGAGCGTAGCATTTTAAACGTCACAATCGCAGTCGATCTTGTTCATTTAATTGTGGAAAGCCAAAATCGTGATCGCGATAAATATTCGAATAATTGTGCAGCCATACTTAAAACATTCCGGAAATTCAAAATGAAGAGAACTATTGATCGATTTTCCGTCAAGAAAAATGTTGCGGTGCCCGTTACACCTGTCCCAGCCGACGTCATGAACCTGATCAGAGGCGCCAGATTCATTTCAGAAGTGGGGGTGAGGGCAAAAAGTGTGTGTGTGTGTGTGAGACACTGTAGGCTACATTTAATAACGAGACAACTTAACCGCTAAATTCTTCTCTGCTCTGGAGATCGCCAAACAGCTGCATATCTCTCTCTCTCTCTGTTACTCTACCACACACGCTCCACTTTTAGGTAGACTGCATCTGCATTTGTCCCACCTGTGCACCCGAATAGGTAACAGTGGCCTTGCATGTTCACATTTGGCGAGGGTTTAGGGTGAGAGCTGCAGGTTGATTGGGCCTCCCCACAATATTTTTGGCAGTACCACCCGATTAACAATATTCAAATCACATCACTCTATTGATATTTAAACTCAGCTCTGCCTCAACAGGGAACAGATCGCCTAAAGGGCCTTTCACAAAGAATGCAGCATAGATACATAGGTGAATCGATTTTTTTTCCCACCCCTAATATCTAGAGGTCAGAGGTCAAGGGACCCCTTTGAAAATGGCCATGTCAGTTTTTCCGCGCCAAAATTTTGGAGCCTCCTTCGCAACAAGCTAGTGTGGCATGGGTGCAATGGTATTCTTGGGTTTTTCTAGTTTCATATGATGCCAGCATCTTCACTCCAGCTTTAAAAGTGAGCCCGCTACATCCTCCGAAAGATCGAATAGCGGCCGAGCCCGACAGCGGGCTGTCGAACTTTTAAGAGGTTAATTAAAAATCGATAGTGTTTTGGAATACGGTATCACAACGCTTAATATCGCGATACTCAAGTGTATCAATATATTCTTACACCCCTAATGTGCGTTGAAACCAGCGGCGAGTACGGCACAAACCGCGTTCTGTGTGAAAGGCCCATTAGACATGTTTTCCTCTCAGTAGTAGGGAGCACTGAACAGGGAAACTCTTCTCTAACGTAGCCAAAAATGACAAATCAACAGCTTCACCCACTTTACGGGTGACAGGAATCTGTCTACAACATTTGGTGGAGGAAATCCCTTTCCTCCTGGCTAGCTCATTATCAAGCATGAGCAAGACACCGCTGAGTGGTAACTGCTGACGCACGGCTACTTTAGCACGTCGTGACACAAAGGGCGAATGCAGATGCACCATTGGGGCTCTGAGGACACTCCTTTTAATAACCCATACTAGTATATTGAATTGACACAAGATCTCATTCGAAAGGTGTTATCTGTTAGGTGTTATCTAACATAAACTAGTGGTAAGCGCTTGAATCGATAACAATTTTCACTGGAACTTTACATGCAGGTTCTGACACACTTTTTGCGATGAAAATTAAAGTCCAAAAAACTGTGCCTGTTTACGCGTCTTGTGCAGACACAGACGGGGATGTGAAGCTACTGCCAACTTATTACCTGTTATCTATGTTAGATAGTGTTGAAACTTTGGCTTAATTATTAACTCTCTGGTCCCTGAACCGTTAGACTGAGGAAAAGTGCAGCAGTGGGAAATAAAGAGCCTATTGCAGCACTTCAGTTGACATTCATTATTGATACTGGCAATCGGAGCTGGACGGTCATCGGGAGTAAAAGCCTTTCTGTTGGGGTTCCTGGGCTCAAACTGTAGGCCAGGTGTCAATCTACTAACACCAAAATGAATGCTGTTTTCACAGCAATAAAAAATAGATAATAGAGAGAGAATTATGACCAGTTTAACTTCCAAATAAAAACCAGAATGAAACTGTAATAAAGGAGTGGATGTTGACCTGCATGGGATTTATTATTTCACTTTTGTTTTTTACCGTGGTTTCGAATTGGTTCTCAAGAATCGTAGAATTTCATTGGTATTGGTATCGACTACTAAATTTCTGGTAAGGTGACATCCCTAGCGTAGGCCTATGGGATCTAACAAAACGCTTAAAATGTATTATTGCGGTGCCAAAAGGCACGGTGAAATTGTTTTTTTCCACCGGTGCAACTAGTGTAAAAAGTTAGTCTGGAGCCCTTTATTTATACATTATAAACATTGCAAATAATTAATTTTATAATGTAGTCTATAATGCTGAGTTTTGTTTCTGAATACAATCTAAAGCCTGTTTGTAGTGATATAAATTATAGAATTTTTTTTAAAAACAATGTAGTTTAAAAAGGATTTTTTTTTATCTGGAAAGGCTATGTAAAGGTGGAGACACTAAAAAATAATAATAATAATAGACAGGACAATTAAATGAGACATTTAACAAAAGCAAACAATGATGAATCAATAACTTGATGGATTTGTGAGGAAACAACTCGGATGCTATTACATTTGATACTGCTGAGAATAAAATGGAATCTGACACAATGATTCGGTTTAATTGATTAGTCAATTGACAGAATCTGCAACAATTTTGCTAAGATTAATTGTTACATCAAGCAAAAATGGCAAATACGCAAATAAAATACTTTTCTGTGTTGTATATTATTGTGAATTTAATACCTTTGGGTTCTGAACTTTTGTTCGGACAAAACAAGACCTTTGAAGACATGACTGTGGGCAAATGTTATGCATGTCTAACTGGACAACACCAGGACACAAATTTCTCGATTGCACCAGAGTACAGGGGTTCAAATGTTGACTGCAACACTTTAAAACTCTCACCACTATCTTGCTTATCTGCTGAGGAAGCTACTTCTAAACTGAAACTAAACCTGTCTGCAACACGTCAGCCTGTACTGCACTTACACTAGTAAAATCCTCTAATGTGTCTAGAAGATTCTATCTGCAAAGAGGCTGTAACAGGCAGCGGGATCTGTACCCTAGTGATGAAGATGAGTGGGCAACATGGAAGAGTGCACACTTAAAATGAATAGAAATGATCAACAAAGAGAGTACAGTTGGCTCTTATAATCACCTTCTCTTAACCCCTTATTTCTGCTTTTGATTTTTCTAAAATACTGATTACTAGGACTGGGCGATATGGCCCAAATCTTCTATCCACAGTATATATTTCATATATAACAGTAAAGCATGTTTTCTGGTAATTCAATATTCATAGTCTATATGACATAACCACATGGTAAAGTCTATTTTGTATACTCTTGTGTGAATTAAATACTTGACAAATGATAAGTATTTTCTCATTTTATGAACTTGAGCGCAAAATTAACTCGACAGTTTTAAATCAAATTATAGAGAAAAATAAATAAATACAGGCCTAGCCTACATCACGATAGAAACGATATAGAAAAATATATACGGTAGACGTCTTATTGTCGACAATATATCGTCATATTGCCTTGCCCTACTGATACCTTCTCTTTTCCTTCCTGAAATTCTTTGTTTTTTCATCATCTAATGCCTACCATACACTAGAAGACTGAAGTCTGACACCCTGTCACATCTGAAGACAATGTGTCTGAAGTCACAGAGTTTTTAGTCTCAGACTATAATATTTTTCAAAAACTGGGGATCTTGAAGGGTCACTATTTACAAGACTGTAGCTAGATTCCTTTTGAGATGATGTCACATCCTGATTCTGGTGGAAATTTACAAGAAGAAAATCTGTTGAGAAAGAAGTGGATAGAAATTGCTGCAGCGCTCGAAATCCCTGCTGAGTATGCTGTAGCTACCTAGCTAGCTAACTACTGTCCCGAATGTTTGCCATTAACCTACGAGCTAACTGTATGTTTCAGCTAAGATAGCTAGCTTCAATCATATAAATCATCACACACACATGTATATATGAGAGAAAGAGAGAGAGCAAGTACTGCAGCCAGATTATACGATTAAAGCCAGCAATCTTCAGCTGAAACGTACGGTTAGCTCGAAGGCTAATTGCACACATTCCAGTAGCTAATGTTAGCTTGCAAGTAGCCCCGTTTGGGACAGTGGTTAGCGCGCTAGCTATAGCATATAGCATACTCACACTGCAGCTTTTTTCCTTCTCCACTCTACCGTGGTAACAAATGGGAGGACATGTCATAGAGGCGCTCTTGTTCCCTCCACAACTCCACCAGTATCTCCATGTTTACTTTCTACCCCTTTTGCTACTTCCTGTTTGGTGCTGGAGAAAGCGCACCTATTAGTTGTTGACATCGTTTGCGTCATTGAACTTACAATAATATTAAACTTGTTTGATTTTATTGGACCGTCAAGATGAGTAAAAGCCAGTTTGGCATCATGCGCCACTGAGCAACTTTCATGGGAATGAACGGGGCCCCGACTCCAACACCGTATCCAGTTCTCTTAATACATCCATGTGTTATAAACCGTTGTGCAGTGTTAGCCTTTAAATGCTTTAATCTGTTACTCCAACTGGAATTCCTTCATCATATTTCATTGTCTCAACAACAACAACAACCCAACAGGAAGCAGCAAAAGGGGTAGAAAGTAAACATGGAGTTACTTTCTACCCCTTTTGCTGCTTTCTGTTTGGTGCTGGAGAAAGCGCACCTATTGGTTGTTGACAATGTTCGCATCATTGAACTCACAATAATATTAAACTTGTTTGATTTTATCGGGCCATCAAGACGAGAAAAAGCCATTTTGGCATCATACGCCACTGAGCAACTTTCATAGGAATGAACGGGGCCCCGGCTCCAACGCTGTATCCAGTTCTCTTAATACATCCATGTGTTATAAACTGCTGTGCAGTGTTGTGGCGTGTTAGCCTTTAAATGCTTTAATTTGTTACCCCAACTGGGATTCCTTCACCATATTTCATTGTCACAACAACAACACGCCCCCACCAATGCAGCTCCCTACACTGCTTTAACACTGGGATGTTTTTGGTTTCAAAACTGTCCCCTGACACGAGTTAAATCAACCAATCAGGATCCTAACACTCAAATATTTACCTTTACAAAAATATAAGAAAATATATAGTGATACTTTTTGATTTAGACCAGTAAAAGTAGCAGAGTAAATGTGGATCAGGCAAGAAAAAAGGAGCTGTTTTAAGAAGCTCTTCCTTCCACAAGGAGAGCACAAACTACCCACAAATGTTTCCATGATCCATCTCCCAACACAGGGCCTTGACTCACCAAATGGAAACCACCATGAGTCTCCCCCCTCTCCACACTCACACACACACACACACACACATTGGGGTGGAGGATGTAATCCAAACAAAGCCATTCTCCAAACCCAAAGCGAGGCTAGAGTCTCCTCTAGCCAACCACTAGTGATGTGTTGGTCGCGAACGAGCCGACTCAAAGAGCTGGGTCCCATCCGAGAGCCGTTTTTTTTTCTTTTTTCTTTACTTAATTCAAGGCAGAATGATAGGACGATCTTCTCCACGCCACGGGTACTCCATGCACTGACTGTGACTGAATGTTGTGTTAATGACGTCCGTGCGACCAATCAGGTGATGACAGACATGGATCATATACCATCAAGCAGGGAGGGGCGGGGGTGCGCGGTGCACTGACGGTCTACAGGTACAGAGCAGGAGGGATGGTACGTGTCCACAGGGGCGTTTTTTATCGCGAGGGGACACGACGCTTCCCAACAGTGGACGCTTGGTGGGCTGTCACTAGACACAAGGCTGTCCCCACCTGATTGGACGAACGCTTTCCCTCCGTGGGCTGCTGCTCCCAGCTTTCAAACCGGAAACAATATGGAGGCACGTTTGGAAACTTTCTTCTCTTATTTCACGAAAATAGTTCGCCGAAATGTGTTTCTGAAAACATTTGAGGCGTGAAATAAGCCATGCAGTTGCTGAATCTGTCTTTATTTTGGATCGACAACGTTTATTTTAAAAGATTCTCGGGAGTTTCGAGAAGGCGGCGAGTCGCGTCGGACGCCTGTGATTTGCATAAAGTAGACTAGCGCTCAACTTTATGCAAATGAGGAGCGGGCGTCGTGACGCTCCGTTTCTCGAATTGCGACGCTACCAGAATGCATTGCGCGGCTGCTTACATAGACAATGAATGGGGAGCGTAGAAAGCACGGAGCCTGTGGACACGTACCAGGAGAGGAGGAGAGAAACAGAGAGAGGAGTGCGGTGCGCGAATAGCAAAAAAAAGATGAGTGACAGTCGGAAACGAAGCAGCGTGTAAAATGATGGTATTCTGGAAATTATAAGGTTTAGTATAATTATATTGAATAATTTAGGTCATATATGTGCACACATAGTAATCATTGAGGTCAAAACAGCTAAAGCTAAATTTGGCTGAATTATAAAAAGGCAGAAGTGGTAAAATGAAGAGCCGTGTTTGAGGAGCCGAAAGAGCCGGCTCTTTCTTGATGAGCTGAGCCAAATGATCCGGCTCACTAAAAAGAGCCGGAATTCCCATCAACATCTACAGCTTCACATCAGACCGACTACCTATAAGATTTAACCAGTTTATAATCAGCTTAAATGATATTTGAGCCTCTTTTGGTGAGTCAAAACGGTTAAACTATGAGTTTAACATCACAACAAACTAAAACTATCGAGTAAACTTGTCTTTTTAGGGGTTAAAGACGTTACATTTGCTCTGATTTAACCCCTGATTGTCCGACATGTTGTGTTTTTACTGTGTAAACTGTGATATTCGCCACCTCGTGATTGTGTGTTATTATAGTTACGTAAATTAACCGCACATGCCTTCATTTCGGTCACCATCCTCTCTCTCCTGGTGGTTAAACAGCCCCGGTTATTCACGGTGTATAACGGTATAATTGTAGGCTACTAAAAATCAGTGTAACGGTTCTTAACGGTCTAAACCAACCACCGCTAACCGCACGAGGAGAGAGAAACCAACCGCCGCTAAGTGCACGAGGAGAGGAGAGGAGAGGCGGGAAGAAAACAAGCTGCTCACCCAGAAGATGAAGTTGAAGAAGAAGAGCAGGTACTTGATGCATTTGGTGCAGCCTTCGACTCCCATGGTGGTCCGTTTAGTCGGTTATATGTATATGTGTGGGTTTATTTATCGTTAACGGGACAGCAGCAGCAGCAGTAAGAGGCCAGGTGGTGTCGTGAGGCGTATTAACGGGACTGAGTCTCGACTGGGAATCCTGACTAGAAGCTCAGAGACGGAGGCAACACCCAACTCCTCCCTCCCTCCCTCACGGTCTGAACCCCCCATTTTAATCCCAACGGTCCCAACAACATGGTACACTTCCGGTCACCGCCTTCAAAATAAAACATACATTTATTCATAACATGCTTTGGGAGGGGTCTGCTTTGCTTCTGTAAATGGTTCTTCTTAGTCATAACATTTAGCACTGCTAAAAATACTTGATACTAGATATGTATGGAAGCCTCTTGCCGCCAACAAGGGTCCCATATTGTAAAAATCATAAAGCAGGTTGAGGTGCTACAGTATATTACGAAGGCGTATTATGGCCACATTCAGGGGAAAAAATCGGAGATTTCGAGAAGAAAGTCATAATATTACGAGAATAAAGTCGTAATAGCGAGAATAAAGTAATAACTTTATGAAAAAAATAGTTGTAATAACTTTATGAAAAAAAAAGTTGTAATATTACGAGAATAAAGTCGTAACTTTACGAGCAAAAAGTCGTAAATTACGAGAATAAAGTCGTAATTTTACAAGAAAAAAAGTCTTAATATTATGAGAATAAAGTCATAACTTTATGAAAAAAAAGGTCGTAAAATAACGAGAATAATGTCGTAACTTTACGAGAAAAAGTCGTAAAATTACGACTTTATTCTTGTAATTTTACGACTTCTTAATATCGAGAATAAAGAAATAACTTTACGAGAAAAAAAAAGTTGTAATATTACGAGAATAAAGTCGTAACTTTACGAGCAAAAAGTCGTAAATTACGAGAATAAAATCATAATATTACGAGAATAAAGTCGTAATTTTACAAGAAAAAAGTCTTTATATTATGAGAATAAAGTCATAACTTTATGAAAAAAAAGGTCGTAAAATAACGAGAATAATGTCGTAACTTTACGAGAAAAAAGTCATAAAATTACGACTTTATTCTCGTAATTTTACGACTTCGTAATATCGAGAATAAAGTAATAGCTTTACGAGAAAAAAAAGTTGTAATATTACGAGAATAAAGTCGTAACTTTACGAGAAAAAAGTCGTAAAATTACGAGAATAAAGTCATAACTTGACGAGGCAACACCCAACTCCTCCCTCACGGTCTGAGCCCCCCCATTATAATCCCAATGGTCCCAACAACACGGTACACTTCTGGTCACCGCCTTCAAAATAAAACACCCATTTATTAATAACATGCTTTGGGAGGGGTCTTCGCTTCTGTAAATGGTTCTTCTTCTTAGTCATAACATTTAGATTCTCCCACTGCTAAAAATACTTACCATTTGTATGGAAGCCTGTTCCTGCCAAAAGAACCCGAGGAAAAATGAATTAATTAAAGCAGTAATTACTGGTTGTTTATATACAATATATACCAGTAGGCCTATATTAAAAGCATAGACTGTATATAATAAGTGGAAGTAGTCACCACGGCGACAAAGCGAATAGAAGCAAAGAGACCAAACTCCGGTGTTTTTTTGACAACAGCTGCTGCCGCCATTTTGGACTGAAAACACTTCATACAATCATATTTATAATGTTTTTATTGTTCAAAACAGGCTTTTTTGGTTAAGACATTAACTACAACACCTGCAAGGTGGACATTTTACTGGCGTCCGGTAGTCAGCAATTTTGGGGTTGCAAAAACGGCATGGTTTTCAGGGTCGGCGCCAGAGTGTTAGGGGCGGACGGGCAATCAGCTTTGACAGGGGGAGCATTTTTTTCACCTCATATGGCCTTTATTAAGTGTATCTTTAACATTATCATGTTTTATAAAATAAATAAACTGACAGAGAGGTGTATACATACTGCCACTTATGCGCACAGGCGCGCACGCACGCATACACATGCTGTTATGTCCACAAAAACCGGTTATAAACTAACACCGTGTTCTAACTGGAGGCGAGCGTCCGACTATCGCGCTGCACCGCGCATCTGACGCTCTCTGTCCACACTGAATACGTTAAATCTGCACTTCTGTTACATCATGTAAACAAACCAGGAACATATCAGCTGTGAGCTCCAGATCAGACTTGAGCTGGAGACGTAACCACCTCAAAGATGGGTTAGTAGTACACATTTTATTTTTGATATTTACTGGAAATAACATACGATATAGCAAGTAGGTTGTTATCTAGTGATCTTCTCCAGCCAGCTGCCACCTTATTTTGGTTTCTGTAGTGAAATGAGGAGGTACTGGAGGCTACAGATAACTCCTCAGGCACGCCCTGCGTCTTGCTAGTGCCAGGGTCAAAATGTGCACACACACGGGTGCTGAGATAAAGTAAGCAGGGAGTTAAACAACACATTAATCTAACAGTCTGACTGATTTCTTCATAACTATAATTTAAGTTAATAAAGACTAAATGTGGATGTTTCACTCACCAGTTGTTGTCTCTGCTCAGCCTGCTGTAGTGTAACATTAGTCCATTGTTTTATTCCACGATACTGAACAGAATAATCCAAACAGGTAGAAAAAGTAAGATGTGAGAGGAGCACAGGATGCTTTTTACTCTCTTGGTCCTAATTGTGCTTTAATGCACCAGGTTTGTAGGTCTACTTTCTCTCATTTTTTTCTATTGAGCCAGATTAAAAAAAACTAAAAAAAACAAACACGCAAACGGAGCGGATCAAAACGAGGCTTCTTACTGAAATATTGTAGTGACAGCTCATATTTCCCAGAGTTTCCATAGTTGTCTCTTTGTGCTGTGTGTTCGTGTTTTATTTGAACCATTAGTGAGGTGGCTGTTATATTTGTTGACAGGTAGATCGTAATAAAGTTTCACTAGTGAACTTAATTACATATAACTGCGAGTGTCAATGCCTGTGCTGAAAGTGTCAGTAATCAAGTTCATATTTTCATTTACATCCAGGACAACTGACCCGGTTTTCTCGTCTCATTTTATCTAAACTAATCAGCCGTTCCTCTCAATATGAGTGACAGGAAAAAATAGGAACCGTGTATCCGATAGAAGTTCAGACCAAACGTCACGC